>JAVSBS010026862.1:106542-293354 GCA_033124195.1 Coracias cyanogaster | reverse complement strand
TAGAACTCCAAGCCCAACATTTTTATTATAGCTAAAGGAAAGCTCTTCTGCAGAATCTGGGGATTAAAGATATATGACCTTCTGACTAGAATTGTTTTTCACCTCTTTCCTCTATTAGGAAGGGAAATGGTTGCAAAAAGCTGGACGATTCATCTGTAAGCTTGGATAGATTTTCTAAATACCATTTGTTCAGGGCATTATAAATTTATGCTGCCTAATGTACAGTGGATCAGTCAGCAAGATATTTGGGTATATTGCCTATATCAATAATGATGCTGTCTCATGTGGTATCTAAATAATGTCTGATACACTTCCCATAAGAATTCAATAAAAAGGCCTGTCAGCGTCATAGAAGGGAAAATATGATGCCTTTTTTTTTTTTTTAAGGAAATAGTACTTGAAGATATGCTAGAAGTGTGAAAGTATAATCATTTTTTTACATTTAGTTTATTAATAATTTATATAATCTAAGGGATTATACAAGCCAAATGACAGCATTGAATTTGTGAAAAACTGTTTTTCTTCAAAAACTTTGAACATTTTGTGTCCCACAAGTATGGCTTTAACTGGAGACCCTGTAAGGAAGATTCAGGTGACTTCTACAGCAGGACTGAGTCCTGAGGTGTTTTAGGCCAGATGTTACACAACCGTGGCAGGAATTGAGCAATTCTTAAACTAGATCCGTGTCATTATGAGTCTGTAACAGCCCCTTTGCTCCTGTATGTCCTCAAATACAAATCTGCAGAGTAAGGAATTAGTTTAGAATGATATAGAAGTCATCTTTACTAATAATGTCTTTTCTGGTCCTTCCTTCTTTTCCCTTCTCACACCTAAAGGTGTGCAGGGAGCCCAAGATATTTTGTCTTTCAAAGATTTTAACAGGATAATATAAAGATATTCATGCAGATGCAAGAAAATTTCTTGCAGGTTCTGAGGCATAGATAGAATATATTCCTCTATTTTTATTTCATTAGAGCTTTTCATCAGACTTCATTCTTTCCCCTAGAAATTGTTTCCAAACACTTACAGTTGCATCATTTGCAGGAAGAAGAAACAGTTGTCAATCTCCATTGCAATTTTAGGCTCTTTCTTACCAGCCATCATGCCTTGGTGGCATGAAGGTTAGAATCTAATATGTTATCAGTTACGACTTAAGTTATCAAAAGACTTGCAATAGATAATTTATTAAAGAAAGTGCATCAGCAACTTATTTTCCTCCAAAACCACGTAGTAGACTATCTCTGCATGTTCACAAGCTTTACATGGTAACAGTAGTGTTCCTTTTTTTTTTTTTTTAAATTTATTTTATCTGGAACCAGTGAGAGTTTAGGGCTTGCTTTTTTTTTCATTAGCTGAAAATGTATGCAGCTCATTTACATTCTTGTACTGTGAGAAGTATCAGAAAGAAAGCAGTAGGTAAGGCCCTTCTTTAATATATGGCTGTAGAACATTGAATTCTTTTAAATCCTGGCATTTCCTAAATATCGTAATGGCTATTACTCAATAAAAATTATAATATTGCGGGAAAAATTACTTTATCAGTATTTAATACTACAGTTGTAGATATGGATATTTTATAGTATCACTTAAATTCTTTTAAATTATCCCAAAGGCTTCAGGCTCTGTTGTGGAATTACCTGAGATTAAAAGTTCTGAACAGTTTTCAACTAACAAACATATTAAAAAGTCGCAATATTTTCTTTGCCTTTAATATCTGAATGAAACTTTGTTGTTTTTTATATCATATGCACACTATACTAGTTCCTAAATGATTTTTAACTTTCTACAGGAATGCTTTTGAAGTTAGAGCTATCAACTATAAGCTCTCTTAGCAGCAATTAAAACTTCCTATTTGTTCTAGGATGTATAAAATGCATTAAAATTCACATAGCTGTGCTTAGTGTGATAGCTTGTAAGAAACTCAACATAACTGAGAAGAGTAACAGATTTCTGTTGTGATGTTTGACCAGGTGGAACTCTGTTCTCCAAGAAATTGCACTCTGCACTAAACAAAGAGATGATACCAGTAAATAATAGCAGCTGGGGAGAGGAGCTGGGTGCTGTTTTGAGAGCACTTCTTGAGCCAGGAAAGGGAAAGCAATGCTAGATAGAAAAGGCTTAAATGCTGATGCACAGTGGTGCCAGGAGTTTTCACGCCTCAGTATACAAAGACTTTTGGGAGGGGGGGAGAAAATGTGCCTTGTTCTGTCATTTCTTTATTACCAGGTAAATTACAGAAGCAGTCACCAGCTCAGCTTAACAGTCATTTCTTCTCTGTGCTTCAAGGGAGAGCTGCAAACGTGAGGTCATTGCCGTTCTCAGTGGAACAGGAACCGAGTGAGAATTGAAGTGTCAACACTCTCAGCCTCTGCCTGCATTTGCTTCCCCACATGCCACTGAAGTACCAGGTAAGAACCATAAAAATTTGGTTCTACTAACATCTGTTTTTGGAAGGATGCTTTGAGGCCAGAGATAATTTTCTGCTGCTTGTCCTCAATAGGATTGTACCCCTGTGGAAGAGGATAAATTAGGGTGCTGTCCTGGTTTTACCAGGAGCGAATCATAGACTAGCTGTGGTACGCAGGCTGTTAGCAGTTTTGAGCCAGCTAGGAGCTGAAACTGAGAGGGGCAAAAGCCAGGACAGCTGACCCAAGATGGCTCACAGGTGTATCCCATACCATAAATGTCAGACTCGTTATAAAGGGGGAAGGCTGCTGGGAACAAGGACTCCTCCTGCTCATTCTCTCAAGGGTCACCACTCTTGGAGGGGCTTGCTCACCATTCTGCTCCTGAGGACTGCTTTCCCATTTATCATGACTGCTGTGCATTCACTGGGCTGAGTATAACTTTTTATACTTTGTATTACTTTATATTTGCATTAATATTAATTTTTCTGTTTCTTGAAATCCATTTTTTGTTTCAATCGATGGATCTCCTCTCCTTTTCCTGATCTCCTTTCCTGTCTGGGCAGGGGTCATCGGGTGATAGAACAACTGCTAAATTCTATCTTCTACAAGATTCTAAGGGTAGCATCTGTATGATATCACTTTACGAGATAGATTATAATCTCTTAATCTGAAGGCAGAAAGCTTATTTAATATAATACGGCAATTGGAGATACCACAGGGAACCCATCAAAGGACTTCATGGGAAGGCAAAGAGAAATTAATTTGCTTCAGTGGCTATTGCTCAATATGATAAATCCAAAAGAGAAAAACACAGAAAAAAAGAACTAGTGAGGCTTCAAAATCAGAAGAAAACAAGAAGACTGGAAATAACTTGAGGCTGCCTAAGGCAACAATTAAAAACAATCAGAGAGAAAATATGGAAAGGAGAAGTATAACTCCAATTCACTGAGACAAATAGTTAATCTGATTGCTGAGGTGAGCATCAGAATACCATCTATATTTTGAACATTCTTTGAGATTTTACTTTTAGATAAACTTTTCTGAACACAGAAGAGGATAAAGGTCATGTGTGATATGAATCATATCACTGCTCAGAGCACTACTTTAAAATTAAGTAAGACTGCAAGATCAAACTACAGAAAACAGTGAGGAAATGAAATAGAGGGTAATAGCGAACTACTTTTACTTAGTAAACGTGTATCTTTCTTAAGCCTTTGTAGAATTTGAATATCTGAACTAGTCTAGTATAGACAACTTGTGAATTCTTACCTTGTAATCTATATACTTCAGTTGTTACTTAACATAGTGAAAAAAAATAATCAATAGAGCTGTGAAGAATTTATTTGCCCATCACACTAACTTTCCCGTGCTTTAAAACTGTTACCAACTGTGCCAAAAAAGAAACAAGGCTATTTCAATTTCATATTTCAAAAGTAGATAGCTATTGTCTTTAGAATCAGGACATTCTGGGTCCTGGGACACCTGATTTTGATCTTGTTAAAGACAGCTGAAGATTTGAGCAGCTGCTCTTTAAGAGGTGTAACGGTCTTCCTAATATAAATCCAGGTGCCCAGCATCTGAAAGAAAGCTCTACAAGGTCAATCTTGCCCTCTCTTTCCTAGGAAATAGTCAACTGTCCAAAGATGACCTTGTCCAGCAGAGAGGAAGTGTTATCACCAAACAAGTCAACACGTATCAGCCAATCCAGAGTAACTACTAGTGGAGTGCTATTAGATGGTAGCAAATGTGAGACACTTCAAGTAAAGTGTAAAGAATACTGGGTTTGCTAGGAAATCTACTTCTAGGTCCAGTTATGAGTTTAAAGCTTAATCTCTTAGAACTATTTAACATTTGAAAAATACCAGCTGTTTCAAACAGGCTAATGAATGACAGCATAACCAAAAATATGCACCAAGTAAAAGTGAAGATAACAGCTGGCTTCTAAAAAAGTGACGAAAATGGGGAGCTCTCCATTACAAAACAAATTGGCAAATTCCTTTTAAATGCCACACACCAGTGAAAGTATAATTTCATCCTCACTTTAATTAGGCTAATCAAGATAATGGGTAATTAATTGCTTGGAACTGGATGGTAGGTTGGAGAATAGTGAATAGAAATTTTAAATAACTGTTTCCTGTTCAACCAGTAGGATTTTTAGATCTTGTTTTAGGCTTCTAGGACAAAAAAAGTCCACAACCAACACTACCCTACACAGGGCAACCCTTGATCTTCAAGTTGTATTTTCAAAGTGAAAGCTTCATTGAAGTTAATGATTCCACATACAGGTGCATGGCCCTGTATCTTTAAACTGGGTTTTTCCAGTTCCAGAGATGTATCCATGTAAGTAGAGCTTTGAGGATACACCTACTAAGATTCTTATTTCCTTTAAAGAGGTTTAGGAAAATTTACAGTGCAAAATGCTTCAGTGAAATCCAGTAATAACATTTTGAACATCAAAATTTTCCTTATAGGAAATGCAATAAAGTTTAACAGTTAGTGCCATGGAATAAAGCTAATACTTCATCTAAAATAAACTATTTTAGAAATCACTTTCTTCTTATTACAGTACAGGACAAACACATGTTCTCTGAAAGAATTCCTGTTTCCTGGAGAATATTTGGCATTTCTATTCCCTTCCTAATATCTGCCACACCATTAGTCTGTAAATCATGATGTAAGACTGCATACTTTGTCAAATGAATACAGATCCTGCAGCTCAAAGGTATTGGAAACCTCAACATCTATGCAGACAAACAATTAACTACAAAGGGACTTTGCCTATGTGCATACAATTGTGTGATTAAGTCTTAAAATGTTTTTCCCCTCCTGCAAAACATGATTAGTTAAAATGTCTCTAAAAAAGAGTGGAGGTAGAGGGGAAGAAAGGGGAAAAAAAAAATCATGGTGTGGTCTTGCAAAATAATTAGAACAGCTGAAACAAGGATGAGAGACTGCTCATATTGCACAGATGTTTTTTTCCTTTGAAAATGAACAGTACTTTGTGTATTTCAGTCACAAGCAGATTGAAAATCCAGCTCTGATTTTCTTCAGGAATATGTAAAATGGTATTCTTAGCAAACTCAAAAAATAGCTTGGGGTTTATTTATTTTTTTTAATTTTATATGCTTACATTGAAATATTAGTTTTGTATTATATTTCAATTTATAAAGCTTTTTAGAAAACATGCAGCACAAAGACAAAACTTTGGCTTAGATATTGTTTCTTGTCTGATATAACTACTTTTTGGGTAGCTGAAAGAGAAAATGTAATGGTAAGCAAAGGTGAAATCCAAAATTGCTCTCTAAATATATCATGTTACCAGGATTGATTTAGAGATGAGCAAGTACATCTTTCTAACCTAACTGAGCACCATAGTGCTAGATGGAATTAGGATATGATTAAAGCAATGTGGGTGCCAAAACATGGGTACCTGCCTCCACTTTACATAACACAGTAAGTCCATTTTAGACATTAATTGAACAGGAAGACACAATTCTGCAGAGCTGGTGTCGCATTTGAGAGCCCATCAGTATTGGTGTTACTGGTATATTAGTGCAGCTGATGTAAATTTAGATGTGTGTTTAGCATCTGAGGAGTTTGTAATACTATTCAGAGTCCACAAAATTTAGCTTTCTGTCCATTCTTTGTTTCATACTTGCATTTCAAATATTTATGGAGGCATATTGGTGTGAACTGTGAAAATATCCAACACAGTATTTGGACAGTGCCCTTAATAACAGTCTTTAACTTTTGGTCAATCCTGAATTGCTCAACTAGTGGGACTGGATGACTGTTGTAGATCCCTTCCAACTGAAATACTCTATTCTATATCTGGTAATAAAAAAGAAATTACAGCCTTTCAAACAAACCCCATTTTGTGGCAGATTAATATCAATGTCTCTGCATTATTTCCGACCTATTAATGTAACATTTTGTCCATCAGTAAAACCTAAAAACTGAAACAATTTTATGTCTGAGGAAAATAGGCTCTGGAGAGGCATTCGGGCTTTTTGGAGCAGCAGGACTTCAGATAGCTTAAGATCTCTTAGGTTTGCTCTTTTTCCAGTCCTGGCCTGAAAACACCTGGCTGAGCTGTCACATTGTTTTGTGTGGCTGATCATGGACATGCTCTCATTTTAAAACAGACTAGAGGTAAGGCTGGTTCACCAATGCCATTCACATGGTTGCTGTGTCAGTGCAAGATTTGGTATGCTATGAAAAAGAAGTGGCAAAGAGCTGGGAAATGCCCCCCAAAATTGTACATTGAATTATGGCCTTGAGGTTGTGACGAAAGACTGCAGAGCCAGCACACCCAGGTTTCCCCACCATCATCTCCAGGCTTGTGTGCTTGGTTTCCTTCTGGAGAATCAGACTGAATGATAAGAGCAAGGGAGCAACAGGTCAACACTATCCCATCCTACCTCACAGGATGCTTCTGCACCTGACAGCCGTAAAATGCTCCCATTTTCTGCCATAAACACATACCCTGTAGACCAAGCAGTTCACAGTCGTAGAGGGAATTTGTGATAGGAATAGGAATGGATTTTCAGGTGAATAGTTTGTAACTGGTTGAGAAATTCTTTGGCAGGAGGGAGTGTGTAGGGGCTGCAGAGGCAATATAGCCAGCTTTACATCATTGCCCAAGCCCATAGCTATGCTCTAAAAATCCCTGGCTGCCTGACTAATTCCTCTCAGAGCAATCAGAATACTCTAAATTGCTTTTTAGGAGCAGACTGGCTCTTACAAGTCTGAGATTCAGAGTTTAATCTCTCAGTGAGTTATGTTGTACTTAAAGGCCCCTAGATAGTCAACCTATTTCTTCTGTCTCACAGGCTTATTCTTTATATTTAAGAATTTTTCTTTCCATAATCCTGTGTGTTTCACTTTTTTCTTGCATGTATTTATTGGTTTTCCTTTTTTTCTTTTTTCATCTGCATGGTGCAGCTGTTACTTGTTATGTACATTGCCACACATAAGTATTTAACCTTTAGTATTAATAAAAGCAGCAGGTATAATGTCTGGCCAAAGTTAAATTAATTTTTTTTTAAAAGTATGCATGTCTGTGTTCAACAGTAGTTTTCTCAGGCATGTTTTTGCTAGTGATTTTTTTTTTTCGGGTGGGGGAGATTTTATTGACTTTTTTTCATATTTGTTCCTAGCTATGACAATATCTCATGATTATTTAAATAAATCTTCAGGTATATTTTCCTTTTATGTAAAAACCTTCTTTTGCAGCCATTCTGTGCTACATCTCTATATATATGTTTTTATATATATATATATGTTAAAAAACCCCAACCTCCTAGTCTTAGAAGGTATATTTAATGAAAGACTACAAATCTATCTTCTTTAAGATAATGCCATATGAGATCATCAATTGATCTGAAAGGGCTGCTGGGAGCCTACTGTTTAGCTATATTAGGTTTGTCTCCATTAGATCAAAACGCAGGAGACTGGATCTGTGTCTGAATGTCAGATTCCCATTCAGTAGCACAGAGACACAAAGTCTGTATGAGTAAACATGCCTATCACAGATGAGATTATTAAACTAGCAATAACAACAAAAAAGCAGCAGCATAAAAATGTCTCCTCCTAATTGAATTTAATGTCAAATCATCATGGTATTAATGGGGCTGATTATATCAGTGACATCCTGCCCTGTGTTGTTATGCTTTTCCAGATCTTGCTGAGTAATGGTTAAAATACCATCATAGATCATAGTCCTCAAAAGGGCTTCCATTTATTGAAACTAGGAGAAAATACAGTTTTTACTCTTCTCAAGGTCCATGTCAGTTCCAGAATGTAGATTATCCTCTGCCACAGTCTGCACTCTCCATTTCTCTTCTTTCCACTCAGTAAAAATATATTTTTGCCTGACAGAAACCAGAACATTTTCCAAAAGATAACAATCTGTTTTGTTTAATTTCCCATATGTGAGATTCTCAGAAATCAGTCCAAAACATTTTACACAGAATAAACTGTTATCCTAGTAGTGAGGCAGATGAGGGATGAACCAGGAATTTAGGGAAGAAACAGTTGGGAAAGGTATTGGAGAAAGAAGGAAAAAAAAAAGGGGGGTGGTGGGGCTGGGAATGGGATTCTGATTACAGAACAGTAAGAAACAATGGAAAAAAAAAAGGGAGCTTATGTATTCTGAGTTCCATTCACCCTCTTAATCACAGCTGGTTGTTTTGGACATGGGATTTGTACAGTAGAACAGTGAAGAAAGGATGATTTCCCTGATGGCAACAGCTGGTAATTGTTCCTAGATGATGGCATGTGCTGCACTTTCTGCTACACTAACAACTTAAAACAACTATATTGCATCCACTCTTTCTGCTTTTCATAATTGCCATTTATGATGCTAGGCATAATTAACACCATTTTCAATCTCGTTTGCCTAACTTATTAAAACTTTTTCTTCCCCTTCAATTGTTGGGTTTTTTTCCTATTACTTTCTCTTTTTATCCAAGTTTTCTTCCTTTAGCATATTTATGTTTGCCTTACGTGATGTACTTGGAGCATATGCTTCCATTCTGTTTTCTTTCCTACAGCCACTTTCTTTTTCTGAGTCTAACTTCTAATGATACGGAGCAATTTTCAGACACTTTCAAGCTTGCCTCAATTTGCGCATGCACTATTTTCCGTTTATAAACCTGTATCTATGCAAATCAAGTATTTAGGTGCTATGGACTAGGTTCATACAAAGGACAATGACAGTGAAACAATGTGCATTACAAAATTTAATTTTAGGTGCCCAACTGTTTTAAAAAATTTGTGTTTGGTGCCCATACTCCCCCATCCACTACACAGGAAACTCAGAGAAGTCAAGCAGCTCAGTGGAGAACCTTTGAAGACAGTCATGAGGAGGAGACAACAAAACACTCTCAAAAGACAAGATACATTCCTGAGCATGCAGAGGTACTTTGGAAATCACTACCGTTCCTTTGGCTTAATAAAAGGAATTTGTTTTTTAATTTCTTTTCTCCTTGGCAATAAACCAAGCAAGAAAAAAGAATCTCCTTGCTACTAGGTTTGAGCATTCGCTTGAGATTGATTTTGAATACATGCTTAAATTCTGGTTTTTCAGAGGAGAGGGGAGAGTGTAAAGGAGACTGGGGTAGAAGATGTTACATGTATCCTCTGCATGTTTAATGGTTTTCAAACCATGTTGAGACTTAGCAGTGAAGTGGATATCAAGCTGCTCAGCAGTATAAAGCTGTATTATTCATAAGACCAGTGGCAGAAACTTGGGTATCACGTAGGTTTTCCTAGCTGAAACTTAGACAACTAGTGAATTTTTGGAGTACCTAAGGAGTATTAGTGGGTTCCGTGGCTGGCAGTTGGACTAGATGATTGTTGTAGATCCCTTCCAAGTGAAATAGTCTATTCTGATGTAGTAGGGCTACAGTAGTCTATTCAGTGATAGCTGAGACTATAGACCAAATGGAATGGACACTATGGAGTCTGACTTACACTTACCTATTTCCTTCAGTGTAACTTTGACATTGGCTTTTGGGGGTTTTTGTTTGGGGGTTTTTTGAGGTAGGTTGGTTGGTTGGTTGGTTGGTTTTTGTTTTGGTTTGTTTTTTCTGGTTTTTGTTTGTTTGTTTTCCCCTGAAGCCGAAGTCCAGGGCTAGTTCCTATTTGTTGATTAGTTATGTAATGATGAAAGCTAAACATTTCATAAACTGCATTATAAAGAACCCATTCTGCTCTTAAACATCTCTGGTGGATGTCTAGTGACAATTATGGGTTTGCTGTACTATGGATGTAAGAGCTTGCATCCTTATGCTTTTTATTTCTGTTAATTTTTTTCTCTAGCTGTAGAGCTTCTTCTGTAAAAGGACAGGGAAGCAAACCAGAAGAGTGTTACAATAGTCTAATTCCTTGGTACTTAGTGGTTGTCTGAAGTTAAACGTGTAGTGTTTTTTCTTTTCCTTAAGAGGCCCTTCAGGATGTAGTGTTTGATTTAAGACACAAAAGGTAAATAGCCTGCCCTGTTCTCAATTTGTAAAATAAGTGACTTTGTCAATTGAATCTGGAAATAAGGAGTTGTTTTGTGCCATTCAGCCTTGGTTTTCAAGAATGAGTCTAAGAAATCCCATAATCTACCAGTGCAGATTTGTTAATACAGTATACAATCAGAGGCCTTCAGAGTGGTTCTTTTTCCTTCTTGCAAGGTGTAATACCTGATTAGTTAAAAAAAATAAATTTTTCATCGCAGTTCCAATTTTCTTCACCTAAATTCTGTAATAATAAGCATCTTTAAAGAAAATAACTACTTATTTCTACACAATAAACAGAGTATGGTGATCTACATAAACCCAAATCTGTTTAATTGCTATTCCTGCCATAGTTACAGCCTGGGCCAGTGGCCTTTGTCACAAATCATGGCCGTGCAGAGGTTAGGGTTTAGCATGGGCCAAGGATCATTTACAGTAAGCAGCTCAGATACAACTACTTTGCTTCAGAGGGTAACAGAATTTTATGTGATGGATAGAGCCAATTTACCTGTTTCCTGTCCCACCTCATTTACAGCTACTCCCCTACAACCACCTAAACGCAAGCAGACTCTATAGAAATAATAAACTTTTCTTGATATTAGGATTCTCTCTTTTAGGAGAATGCATGGACAAAGTCAGAGAAAGGCACAAAATGAAATATAACTACCAGGGCACACACAAAAGATAATACATAATTCTCTGAGTACATTGCAGTAAAAGGCAAACTAAGGAAAGTGGTCTGCTGCTCAGTGGTCCGGGAAAGCACTTTGAAAGATAGTGCAAACAAAGCTAATAAATATTCTCTTGTTCAGTCTTCTCCAATTTAAGCAGTTGGTCATTCTCAACATGAGTAGCACAATTATCATCAACAAATATTTCATATCAGACTAAAGAAAGATGGATTTAGATACTTGAACAAATTGTGTTTTGAATGCACTAAATTAGATAAAATTGATTCAAAGGTTTCCAAAGTATGATTGAAACAGTCTGAGAGGCTGACTGTTTATCACTCAAAGATAACAGGAAAGGTTCTAGAAAATGGGAAAAATAATCTTTTTGCTTTAAGGGAAAGTTTAAAAAGGAATAGCAAGAAAATTATAGTGCTGTCAATATGACGGAATTTGTGAGAATAATTAAATTCCTTTCCAGCACCTAGGAAAAAAATAAAACAGGGTTATGAGTAAGAGCTAACAAGGAGTGTCATGAAGAAATCAAGTTGAACCTACTACATTATCTTTTAAGAGAAGGTAACAGACTATATGTGTAGATAGAAGTGGTAGATGCTTTGTAAGTGTTTTTGGGTTTTTTTTTAACCATGTCTTGGTGAAAGGATCTCCGAAGAGAGAGCATGCCATGAATTTTCAGACAAAGCATTGAAGTGAACCTGTGTGTCCCACATTTATAGCCATCACACTCTGCCTCCTCCAGAAAGCCTTTCGCTTTTTGTAGGGGTTGCTTTGTTGTGGTTTTGGTAATAGTAGATGATCCACACACGCTATTGTTGAATCCAGATATTAAAAATGAATCATGTTTCTAGCCACCCAAGATTACTAACTTGCCTTATAATGGTGTATAAGAAAAACATACAATTCATTTGTGCAATATATTTAAATATTTCTTCAGAATTGTGAATACTGAAAGCTTTTTTTGAGACAGATATCCTTATTCTAACAGCCAAGGCGTGGGAAAAACACATTGTTCATTATTAAATGTAAAGTGTTAGCAATAGTCCTTTTAGTTGCTTAATGACATGTGAGTTTTGATGTATGTGCACTAATGTGAAAGTCTTTACCCTAGATTTTGATGAACATCAAAGTTTCGGTCACCAGGCTAAACTAGTGTTGAGGAGGAAGTAAAATGTGGTGTTGTAAAGATACCATTTAGGTGGTATCTGCTTGGTAGTTAGTTGGAAATTGCTAACGAAATTTTTCCAAAAGTTCATATTATTATTCTCTGGAAGTTAGGGCTAAAACACTGAACTCAGCAACATCCCCTCAGAAGTCTTCTTCCAGACAGTTCTGCCATAGGTTCCTGTGGGTCCAACTCCTCTGCTGCCCACTGTGGCGCCAGCATCGCCTGCTGGACACAACAGACAGAGATGGCTCCTCAGTGGACCCTCACATGGAAGACCACCACTGAGAGAGCTCAGTGAGATGCAACCAGCCCCAACAGAAGCCACACCCAACAGGAAGCTCTTCTAACTAACCACCACCCCAACCATGACCACCTGGGTGAAGGTGGAGGCATAGGTGGGCCAGGTTCTGCCTCTGGAACATGGAGCCAACAGAAACAACAAAACATTCTGCTAGGTTGTGACTTATCCACAGGTCGACTCCAACTTGGGGCCCACAACTCAGCCCCAGCATTTCAATATTAAATACAATTTATAATTATTTTAGGAAATATTCCTATAATTGATTTTTTTTTCGTAGTTTTGTCAGTTAAGATTAAAACTTACTTCATACAGTGTCATTGAATCCAGTATGATACAGGCATGAAACCTATATTACAAAAATTAATTCAATAATGTTATTTCACCACTGAATTGATGTGTTCAGCTATTTACATCTGATTTTAATGGGAAAAAATTGCACCATAAATACAGCAGGCTTCTTATTAGTTACGGATGTTTTGACATCTTCTATTGTGGACAATGATGCTATCACATATAGCATATAAATATCAATTCATCAAAACTTTAATTTCTGAAAGATACTTTTGAAGAGCCCGGTATGTCCAATTGATTACTCAGGTGCATCTCTTGTGTGTCTAAACCCTGATATTTCTTGCAATTACTCTAAGATAGCATTATAACTATAAAAAGTTGCAAATATTTTGCATGTAAATTAGAGTAGAGGAGACAAAACTAAGGATTGTTTTCTGTAGCCCAACTGCTTTTATGATAAAGTGCATTTTCTTCAGGTGGGTGTCATACAACAGTGCTGTGCTAGGAGTATTCTATTCCTGATTACTCTTTCCTGACAGACTATCTGTCTTGAGACAAGTAATGTATGATGAAGCAGTATGTGATGAGATAATTTTATAACAGTGCATAAAATAGTAATTTGAGATTTTATTGATGTCCCTGGAAAGTTTATGAATAGACAGAAAAAGGAAAAGGCCTTTTGCTAAAAATATTTTTAAAACCCAAAGGAAAAAAAAAACCACCACCTTTGAAACAAACCTAGCCTTATGGTTTTGTAGTGTAAAATAATCTTGGAGAAATATGATGCAGATTGCAAAATGAAAGTTTCATTTGAATGAAGTTAATTATTCCCTGCTTGTTTGATGTTTGTTGTGTCAAGGTTCAGCATACCTAATAAGAAAAGATTCTTTTGGATTTAATAAATTGATAAAAATAATGCAGTAATTGTTCTAAATGTTAGCACTTGGAATAGCAGATATCACTAAAATACTCTGAAGGTACTGAAAGAAAGAGTCAACAACATGTAGCTTATTGCCTTGACAATATATCAGTCTCTCAGCAGCCTGCAAAAATAGTTCTTCAGATACTGTTTTTCAAATGTGTTTCTCTGATATTATTAATATTAAGCTAAAAAAAAAAAAATCTTTTTGATGCTGTTAAGCACAGACAAAACAAATGCTTTAATTGATTTCCTGGTTTGCCACAGAGAAGACATTCTATCAATAAAGTCCAAAACTTTGGTCAAAAGCAAACACAAAATATGTAATTGATTGTTGGTCAGCTACTCTTGTTTTGAAAATGAAATTATCTTTAAAAAGTCTTAAAAACGGAAACCAGAATTAAGGCATGGCATTGAGTGGACAGACCAACATGACACATTGTATTATGTTGCTATGCCTCACTAGACTAGTCTTGACTTTATACGTGCAGTTTTTAACATTTTTTTCCTTAAAGTCTCATTAACTGTATTTGCAGTGTACCTGATCATCTGTGGTTTAATTATGTATTTATAATTTGTGAATAAGCCACAGGAAATAAGAAATAAAAATTTTACATGCTAGTTTAGCTGAAGTTTTTTTCCTGCTTTCTTGAGAAGTTCTTTTTGCTACCCAAGCACAAGAAAAGAACTGAAAAGCAGATTTTCCTCTTAGATAAGACTTCTGTGAGACCAGAAATGGACAGAAAAAAAAAAGAATTACATCTTCTCATGAATCTCACAGTCCTTTCCTACACAGGAGAGACTTCTGATCTTAGCAATTATAGCAGTAACACGGCTATTACTTAAGCTTGTATATACTCAGTGCAGAAGGCACGTTTAGACCTAGGCTATGAGCAAGTACATTTGGGCTAGTCAATCCAAAGTACATAATCTTATTTTATTATGTACACAAGACCTTAGAAAGTACCCATGCCATTGTCTAATTAGTTTTTCTCATTTGCATTTCTAATTTAAATCCCTTTGTTATTTTCAGAGATGACTGTTAATATGCTTAGTGACCCGGTATAATTTTATTCATTCTTTAGAAAAAGAAATAGAGATTCAAGTGGTTCACTATAGGTACATTAAATGAATAATGTATACATTTAAAAAGGATATAGTATCTATTTATTAGAAGACACAAAACAAAGAATTACTTTTGTTAAGGTAGTATGTACTTTGCTAACTAGAATTAATTGTGACTAATAAGTGCAAAATTAAATTCTAATACTGTTATCATGCTGAAGTAATGTTTGCTGATGAAATTTGACATAAGTATAACTGAGTGGGTTCATTATAGAACGACACCATCCTTGAAAAGTGATACCATCCTTGAAAAATATTATAATCAAAGGTACAAAAAGCATAACTAAGGTGATTTAGCCAGCCTGATCTAGTGGAATATTATAAACAAGATTAAATGCCAGAACCATAATGAAAATCACATGAGGGAATTTTTGTGGTTTGTTTTGGTGTGGGTTTTTTAAGATAGCTTTGTCTACTGGTCTGTGCTAAAGTATTCCTTGCGAGTATGTCAGAGTGATAAATGAGAGAAAAATCAAGTGGAAGCAACTAGTGTTATTTGGATCTCATCTTATTTGAATCATATCTGACGTTTAATAAATTACTATTTCTAAAAAAAAAAAAAAATCTTTTCCTAGAATTGAAGAATATTCCATAGCTACACTGTCTCACAAGAAACTCGTATTTCACTATCTGCCCAGGTTTCCAGCAGGACTAGATCTCTTCTCTACAATTTTTCCATCTTCAGTAATGATCACATAGCTTTGCAGCTTAGTATTAATTATAAATGTCACTAACATGCTAGACACTCCTTGTTGCAGGACTTCAAACGTTAAATAAAACAAAATCTGGTATCAGTCCTCACAAATTGGCAAGACCTTTTCCAAGTTTTAGCACTATTTCTATTTACATCCTTTTATCTACTTTTCAGTCTGCACGATAGTGTTCCTAATTAAGACAATTTGAATTAATTATCAGTCATTGCAAAGTTTCTGTACTGTACCATTACAAAGAAATCTTTCTCAGAAAGAGCAGACTGCAGGAAATGAACGTGCAGAGATTGTATTTGAAGATTGTGATGAACACTTGACATTGCCATGCTGATAGTCACCCCAAGATTTCAAAACTGTCTGTGGTCTGTTATGTGCTTTTTGCTTCAGGAGACCCTGAAAACTGTATTCCTCTGGCTTTCTTGATGGTTTTAATTGTTTTAATTTTTAATTCACAGATTGTATTTTGGGAGTTCGATATGAATTACTTCTTCATGTATGATTCACTTAGAGAAAAATCAGGGGTTCCTGAGTTATTTATGGAGTATAATTTCAGTTCTCAATTTTCAGCATCATTGAAAAAAAATAGTTAGTAACGAATAGGAAACAGTATTGAGTACTTATTTTGCAATGTCGTGTTTTCAAAGCCCTATTGCAAGTGTGAAAGCGAAGTGATTAAGTATTCTGATATCTTTTAAATGATGGGGATACTGTGTTGTAAAGAGAAGCGCTTATGACCATTCAGTGAAGTATTTATAAAGCCAGGATTATCTCCCTAAATGCTCTGGCTTTTAGTCAAGTCTCTTTCCACCTTGTTCACACTGATAATGAAGAGAATCAGATTAATATTAAGATATTAACAGCATCTCAAGTCATCTGATTTTTTTTTTTTTTTTCCATGCAGTGTGAAATAAAAATCACTGGATATGATCTACTAAATGAAATGGGCATGCTGCAGTTATGGTATCTTTAGCACCTACGGCATTGCTGTCCTCTCTACATGTCTCGGACATGGATTGGGATGGAATTTTTTTTTTTTGGCAGGAGTTAAAATAACATGGAATTGTTTCTGTGTTGTGGGTTTTTTTTTTTTGAGGCTATGGCTGCTAAGGATTCCACTGTTAAGATTAATATATTTTACAAGAACTGGGAGAACTTTCTAAACAGCTTAAGACTGTTGAGGTTTAGAAGCTACATCTGCCCTTTTCCTGAAGAGGAAAATGAAATGGGAACATTAATATATCTCAGTAATATTTAGCTACTTGGAGGAGATTCAAGATGTCTTTTGGGTTTTAATTTTGTCCAAAGCCAGAACACCTAAATTTATGTCTGCATTGACACATATGAGTGTATAACTACATTGGGGTCTTAACATCCATTATATAAATTCTGTAATATTTAGGGTATTTCCCAAGCACTCTTTTTCATCTTCTAAAACCAGGACAGATGTGGATGTTCAAATTACAATACTGTCTTCATTGTATGCTGTCAGTTTGTTTAGGGAATCCTCCTACATTAGCAGTATCTGCTAACCTAAGTACTAATCTTAGAGTACAGAACTGTTAGGGGACACACATTGTGAAGAAAAAGTTAATTCAAGTGTGAACATTATGTTTTAGGTGCTGCTTAGAGTTGGATTCGTGCCTGGCTAGGCTGACTTCACCCCATTCCAAATCTGGATTCTCCTGCTGCTGCCAGATCCAACAGGTATGTGCCTTTTTTTCTGTAGCATTCATAGCAACCCTTCTGGCTCGCTGCTGAAGGTGCTTTTTACTGTGCAAGAATCAGTATTTACTTCAGTGCAGAGAATTTGTAAAGGGTGAATCATAGTAATTAATGTAATGGCTTTCTTTTTCATGGTCCTGTAATTCTCAGTCTGTGTTTCTGTGTGAGTTCTCAGGTGGCATAATCAGGTGCTATGGCCAAAAGAAATGGTCTTTTTCTGAATTTCTGGGGAGAAGCAGGGAAGGGGGGGACACAAGGCAGAGCAGGGAAAACAGAAGGGGAAAGAGCTGTTTTGAGTATATTTCGTACCTCAAAAGGTAGTACAGGAGTCCAGGTTTCTTCTCATGTGATATACAGCACCACTGAGTCTTGGCACAACAGTTTATGCAGTTATGTGCTGACTTTGCTTGGAGAACAGATGTGGCACAGCCTTTTGTTTTCGAGCTGTATGATCTACTCAGTTTGTCTGGAGCTAGCAGTGGTGTGCCAGGAATCTGCATGAGGCTTGATCCTTAATATATGCTGTACAGTTCTGAAACAAGTGGGGAAAAAAAATATGCTGTTGGCATTTGAAGGTGCTAGAAATAGAGAAAGCATTGTAAATACCAGAAACGTTTGAGAAATAGCTTTAAGACCCCTCTGTTAAATATCTGCTTCTTTCTAAAGCCTCATCTGAACTTTAAGAAACACAAGAGTATCATAACTGTGTTTTTAATTTATTCTCCCACAAAGTAATAGTTGGTTACCTTGAAAAAGTATAAGACATTTCTTAAAATAAGTGTTTTGTCTTTTTATGTTACCGAAAAAAGAGCAGTTTTTTGCAATGAGGTCACATTTTTGTGACGAGGCCAAAAAATCTAAAATATATTAGAAAAAATCAACACTAATCATGAGTTTATGAAAGCTCCTCTGTAAGATCCCGTCATCATTAACACTATTGAGGAGTACTCCAAGTCACGAGCAAAAGCTTCGTCAGTGTCCCATGATTTTACAAGTTAACAAACACTGATGATGAGCTGTACTTGTTCTCTCCTCAGAGCCTTATTGTGTAAGGTGTCTTCAATTCTACTTTCAGATGGAGCTTCAGGAGACTGACAATGTGATGTGGTTGGGTAAGAAAAGTTCTCACTGCAATAGCTCTGTTTCCTCAGTGTCTGCAAGATGTCTGTCAGCTCAAGGCTCTCTTCTTTGTTGTCTAGGGCCCATTGCTCTTCAGGTCATATCTGAAAATATTGTGTAACTCTTTAATTTCTGTCTTCCTACTCAAGTAATTATTATTATACCCAGAAAATTATATTTTAAAAAAAATTAAGGTCACAAAATCAAGCACTCATATTAGAAAACGTTAAAATTAAGGTTGCCTGTGCAACTTTCATTTGGATCCCTTGGGCATTTGCATTATAATGGTCTTTGATTACATCATCACAGAGGTTTTTTTTTACATGGGATCCCTGACTCATTTGGTCAGGGACAGTACTTCCTTAATTAAGAGTATTCAGTATTTCATTCTCTTGTCCTTGTTCGGTGTGTGAACATGCCTTATTGACTTCAAACTATTCAGACTGCATTTTTAAAGCAGAAATTATTGATTTTTCTGTGCTATTTTTTAAATGGAGCTCATTAATATAATGTCAGGCATTACTTTATATTCACAAAATCCTTGTAAGGTTAAAGGATTTTATTATCTCCATTTTACAGATGGGTAGTGGCCAGGGAGATTAAAGTAAACTTAAATGTATTCACTAGTTTTAGATGCCCAGTTTGGGGTGTCTGTAACCACCTTTTCTTCAGAGGGCTTGGCACAGTTTGATTCTGTACACAGTCAGGATATGGGCTCCACTGAATTCTCTGTTTCTTCTAAATGCTCAGGAATTTGGCTTGGGATCTGTAGTGGAAAAACCTACAAAACAAAGATTTAAGAACTAGCAAAGGAAAGCCTTTTAAAAGTCATTATAAAGTTTGGAATAAAACTTTTTCACAGGGTTGCTAAGGAAAAGGCTAACATCTAATCCAGACCTGCAGTGCAGATACAGCTGCCTGATTGTAATTCTGAAGCTCCTTCTTCCATTCACTACAAATTCAACAAAAAATAAATAGATGGTATAAAGAGTGTATATGACTATGCAATCTTAGTATGTTATCTGTAAAGGTCTTCTGAATAAGAGTGATTTTCTGAATTGAAGAATAGAACGTCAATTGCGAACAGCAAGTAGTTTCATAACAGATAGGTACCATAAGATTAAATTTTAGTTGTGGACATTACTGCAATTTTTCTAAATTGCTAAATTTGATTCTATGTAGATCTTTGAGTAAGCTTGTATGTGTGGTTGGGACAGAAGGGTTTATTATATTTTTATTTATTAACTACATTACTATCAAATAGCAGTCAGTGTAATACATACATTTTGGACATATATTCAAACAAGGAACAGAAAAGCATTCTATAATATCTCATAACCAGCTCATCACCAGCACTGGAGTAATTAAATCCCCAACACAGGCCTCTGGCCTTTGAGCGAACAGAGTGGATGTAGTGTTGGGCGCTTTCATTGTCCGATTGTATCGATCCTTGGGCAGTCCTGAACTATACATGCTGCTAGGAGTCACACATCTTCTCTGGGGATGGAGAACATCAGCGTACTAGGTTTCACTGGGAGATCTGGAGGGGTTCTCACTGTAATCAGAAGGTTACAGGTTCTATATACTGATGTCATTCCTCTCGCTTTTCCTTAGTCTGAATAATAGCCTTCTTTGCCTACAGGCTATCGCAGTTCTCCCTCAGCAGCTCTCTGCTCACTTCCATTCTTATTCGCAGGATTTCTTCCCATAAATCCCGCTTATCTTTGTGTTCCTTTCCATGATCAAATTTTTGATTCTCTACATTTCAAGTGAGCAATATTTTCCTCCATGGTGCTTGGATTTCAGAGGACAGTGCAAGCACACAACAGGCCTCTTACTAGCTTGTTACATTTGGGATGTGGAAGTGTTTGTGTCAGTAGGATTATCTGATTGAGGACCTTGCCAAATGGGATTATATGGAAAAACAGGTAAGCCATACACAAAATGACACAAACCTGACAGGCAAACATAACAGGGATAAAAGCAAGAAACAAACCTTTTCAATCACACTAATTGATGGGCTAACAAGAAGTTCATGCGAACCAGAATGTTCCAGACAGTAAGGATGGAAACCCAAGGGTTCAAAATATTGGGCTGGGAAGTCTATGGGACTAGCAAGCTGATGAGGGAACATGCCTGTGAAGGGAATGGGGGAGGAACAAAGGAGGCATAAACAGGGATAAAAGGGGCTGGTCGTGTGTAAAATGAGGCCAGTTACTGTGCTTGTTTGCCTAAGCTCTGTGCCTGATTGTCACAGTCTGTCTGTCCTACCTTCCTGATAAATCCTTTCTTAACTATCTCTCTGCATAATCTCACTCCCTATCCTGTGTGAGAGAGCTGCGAGGACTAAGTGTCAGCTGCTGGGGGGTACCAGTGTGAGTGCATTTGAGCCAGCTACTGGACACGTGCTCAGTTTCGCTGCGGGTTGAACCTGCAAACAGAAAAGCAGCAGTTGCCATGTCCCTCAGCCTGAGCAGAGACCCTGGGTTCCTGACTGCACTGGGCTGGGCTCCAGTGGCTTTGCAAGGAGGGAGACCTGGGCCACAGCTGCTAGAGGAGGTGCCTGCTCTTAACATCCCTTAACAAAAAGGTTTTCATTTGGCAGAAGTACTTCCAAAGAATAAATCGGGCAGGGTATAATTTTTAAGTATTACAGTAATAATCCAACCTCTGATGCTTGGTGTCAAGTATAATGAAAAGTTTTTCTTTCATATGCAGGGCTAATGATCCCATTTTTTTTAATAGAAAAGCTATTTGTACTGTTTATTTTCTGGGCTACAATACCTATACATGGTAATCTTTAAAAAGATTGTATGATTATGAACGAGATGATGAGAAATTTCAAGACAAAATTAATATGTGGTTTTCTTCATCCTATTTAAATAAGACTTGGTTCAAATTCCTATTTAAGATCATAATATGACTGAGAAAATTTCCATTACACTTTATTCAGGCGTGGATAGAATTCAAATTTATAAATATCAACTGTTTCAAGGTTGTGCAGGGTTATGCATAATTCTACCGAGGAAAAAGATAGCAGAATCACTTCCTCGTGACTATGGAAAACAGTGGGTAAACTCTGCTTCCTACATGCCTTCATATGTAGAGTTTTCCCCATTGTAACACTTGCTCAAAATATTATGGTTTAACATTAAGGTTTTTTGGTGGTTGGTGTTTTTTTTTTTCAATAAACAGTGAAAACGATCCCTACAGTAACTGGTAGCTCAAGCACTAAGGTTATTTGAGAAAATTGAATTGTGCTGAGGGGCAGCGGTGGTTATGAAGTGTGTAGTGCCTGTAAACAAACAGAAAAAGATGCATATTCCCTCAGCAAAAGCTACTTCCAGAAAGCAGAGAATGTCAATAAGTAGGCGTGTGAGGTGGCTATAGCAAATAGTGCAGACAGAGGAGGAAAGCCAGATGTTGTAATGCTGTGACACTACACGGAAGACCAATGTGTAACATTAAAATAAGAGTTTTCCTGCTGCAGCTGGCCATGCATAGCACAGTGTAGAGTTGGAATATATAATGCTGTAGCATCTGCTGCTCTGTACGGCTTTCATTTTTTTTCAGACTGTTATAATCGCAAATCTTTTATTTGATAACTCAGATGCGCTTGACAGAAGAAAAAGGCTGCAGTGTTGTCACTATCTCCAAGTAAGTTCCTTTGGCAATGAAAGAGATCCCAGAAATTACGTACAGTGTGCTGTAGTGAAAACATGAAAAGCATTTTCTTTCCTGCCTGCTGCACCCCAGTCGTCATCTTTTCTTGACACAAGATGGAGAATGGGAGACAAGGAGTAGTCAGAAAGGTAAAAAGAAAGGCATTTCTTTTACTGTTGGCACAAGCCACAGAAGTATGGACGTTTTTCAGAGCTGGAGTTTGTTGGTTTGCTTAAATTTTTGCATTTAAGGCCTATAAATCTCTATGAGATGTGAATCAAAATTAGTTTGTACGGGTTTTGTTTTGTTAGAGAAACCTTGGGTTTTTTCAACATTGTTTTTCCTGGCCAATATTTAAAAGAAGTTCTAAATATACATACATGAAGGCACACTCTTCTGCTATATATGTATATGTTTCTTGTACTAGAAAAAGATGTTGTGATTCTTAATGTATTGACAGATAGTAGGGAGGTTAAAACTTAAGAATGCACTTCAGTACAGTTTTCATGCCTGCAGGTTTGACCCCAATGAATAAACAGTGAAGCTTGTTTAGTTTTCTGTGGTTTCCAACAGTCCTTCCAGGCTATGGCAGCTTAGTCTTTTTAAAAATGTGACTTTGCCTTTGGATAAAAGCCTGCTGCATATACCGATTCCACAAATGAATGTACAAATATTAAAAGGGGGAAAGGGATTTATACCTGAGTACTGAATTGATCTAATTACATTATGGAATCAAATAAAATCACTTCTTGGGAAAACAGACTCCTAGATTTCATGCATAATTGTATATCCATTTTGCAAAAGCAAACAGATTATGTCACAGGGATATTCACATAGAATGGGATTGAAGGTCCCAGCCTTTTGGTAAACATACATGCCCTATTGAACCATATAGGCTTTTTACGTTCTAATGCTGGGTTGGTTGTGCACACCAGTGATTTCCCCCTCTGCATTTCTCCCTCTTCAAGATCCCTTGCATGCAATCTTTCCATCACCACATTTTTCAAGGAATCTTTGCAGCCTTTCCCATCCATCTCCTTTGCTGACAATTTCTGCACTCTCTCCAGAGTACCAGTTACATCCATCCTCCTTGCTTTGTGTATATTCTCCCATCTCCACTCAAATTTTCAGTCGTTCTTTTTTCTGCAACTTTTTGAAGTACATCTATCATTCTCCTAATCCCATAAGGCTTCAATTTATCTTTAATCCTGACCAACTCTTTTCTCATAACTACTTTTTTTTTTTTTTTCCTTGCTTATTCCACCCAGTGGAGGAATGAGCCTAAAGAACACTGCAGTGTGATGCCTGAATATGCAGAGTGTGGCTTCTGTGCTGCTGAGCTGCAGGACTCAGGGATGAACTCCAGGGTTAAAAACTCAGTGAAGCAAGTATAGGTGAAAGAAGATAGACATTCCTTCCTACGTAGAAAAGTCTGGGGCTTTCTTATGAAGCAGTTAGAGAAAAGTAGCACACAACATCGAAACAGCAAGTAGCCCAAAGTAGTTTTATTTCTCTTATCTTGCTAGTTGGTGTTTTTCAAAGATACTTGCCATCAACAACACAACAGTAACTTTTAAAGTCTGCATCAGCTGTGTGATCTTTGGTTCTTTTGCCAGAACAGTATTCAATTACATTTTTACTGTCTTAAACAATATATTTACTTCCATCCTCCAGCTATTCTTTCTCATTTTGTCAGCTAGCATAGGAAAACCAAAACCCCACTTTAAAAAAAAAAAAGAAGCCAGAAAAGTTATTAACTGAGGCTAAGAGAAGCTATTTTCTCACATTTCCTGCAGAGACTTGTTACAAACCAAAGAAGAATCACTCCTGAGCTGCAAAAGTATTACTCAACCTTCCACAGTTTCTACAGATTTGCTTCTTATTCCCTTTCAGAAATATATTTGGTTGTTTTTGCTGAGACAGTACTATTAAAGCCGAAATTAGACTTGAAAAAAATGAGAACTGTAGGCCAAGTGGAAGAAAACTGATTGAAATCAGCTCAGAGGAGGAGAGGTTTCAAGTTGATAGCCTGTGTTCATTCCAGTAAGTCGATGCAGTTCAGCAGATGACTAGAGCTGTATCAAAGATATGAGTAAGTAGTCAGAAATATGAGAGAACCCAGAAAAGAATAGTGACTGGACCAAAACTGTGGAACGTAAAACCAAGAGGGAAGATGTTGAAGAGAGAGAGGAAAAAGTGCTATTTGAGACTCTGAATGAATAATAATGAAGACACATGAAAAGAACCCGAGGAAATAGATGTTATGATTCTAAGAGTTCAATGCTATACTAAATTTAACAGATGAACATTAGGGAAAAGGCTAAGCCCTCAGGAATCGGTAGAAAGTTATATAGTGGGTAATTTCACAACCTCTTTATCACAGACCGAATAGGAAGGATTATTTTTGCTACAATAAATTTATTCCTAAATTCTGAGTCCTAAAAAAACTTATATGGAAATTGGAATAAGAAGAATTCAAGAACAACTGTCATCCTCCTGAAAAAGACTTCATGGAGAAGCACATAGATGTCTCTTAGTAAAAGAAATGTTTATGTTATCATCTAGGAGAAATTTTTTTTTTTTCTGTGTCATGTTGAACTGGACTTATTTACAGTCAGAGAAATCTTAAGTCTTCTGAAGATGCTCAATTGAAAGTGCAGTAGTAGACTTCAGGTTTACCTATTTTTTCCAGAAAACTTTATGTATGCATTCTGCATGTTAAGAAGATAAAATGAGAAAATACACTACTAGTTTTTATATAACCCTTTACACTCTGAGACTTTTTCCATCTTAAGGAACCCCTGCTGAAAGTCACCAGAGACTTGGGCCTGCCTTGTACTCAGGAAGACATCCTTTTTTGAAAACAGGTGATCGTTGTCATTGGTACTTGTCCCCTACTGCCTTTTCTGAAGAAACTACACAAGCATCATGATCAGACTGTTAAGTTGGTAATGCCAGCTGCAGTCACTTCTGGTTTCAGTCTAATTAACCTATCATTGATTTTCAGAGAATAGTAAGAATCTTCCAATGACCAGAAATTGGGAGGGGCTCTGGCTCTGAATCTAGAACATAAATAAGAATATGAGGTTAGAGTCTTGCTCCAGGTAGCTTAATGTTGTGGCCATAAATGGAGTTAGTTATTTTTCTTTAAAGTACTAGAGGATCTGGCTTAATGGTATATGAGGATGTGGAAAAGTTTAATTCTAGTTCTTCCTGTATCCACTCCAATCTAAATAAGGTTGTGAATAAACTACAAATACCTATACATATATGCAGCCCACTGTAAGGTTTTTATATCATGCAATCTATCTGTGGAAAATGGTGGATTTCCAATTGTTAAATTCCTTGAAGCTCCAGACTCATTTGTCCAAGTGTCACCTTTAACTTTTCTGCTGTTTGTCATTCCTCATGTAGCTGTATCCTTCAGCTACACCAGAAAATAATGAGACAATAATATAGATGAGTGATAGAAGAAATGCAAAGGGATCTGAATTCAGGAAATTCCCTTTGCATTGGCAGTGATCTGAGGATGCAGATAGCAAGAAAGACTGATGACCAGAGATGTGAAATGGTTGAGTGATTCTTTCAACTGAGATAGAATATGTCTTTCACTATATAAATTCTCCTTTCCAGAAGGCTGGCAAATGGTGGTAGGGGAAATATCCAACGCAGACAGTGGACTTTGTCATATTTGATTGTAAAAATGTAGGAAGACTTGCATTATTACTTCACTATCCCTGGAAATTATTTCTTTTACTAGACTGTGTAAAGTCATTTTGGTGGAAGATGAGGTTGCTGCTTCAGTGCTCAAGCTGTGGTCTATAAGAGAAAAAGATGTACAATGACGTTACACAGATGAAAAACTGTGCTTGACATTCATTATTTTCCTATTTATAGTTGTAGCATATCCTAGTACATAGCAAATTATTGCCTTCTGAGATGTAATTTATAATACTGTCAGAGATTCTAACTTTAACCTGTGCTTATCATTACTTCTCATCTCCATTTATGTTGTTGTTCTTACTGTTTTCCTTCTAATTTGCTGTACCTTTGGATAAATTAGGTGGTAGGCTCTTTGGGGCAGTAGCCATGTTCTGGTGAATGGTCTCTGTTATGAAATAAACCCTGCTTTGGATTCAGCCAAATGTTTGCTAACACTCTAAAGAGAAAACTAGTAGGCTTCAGAATTAATTGTGGCCTCTCAAAGATCTGAAACTAGAGGCCTTATCCTGCATTTATTGCAGATGTTTCACTGTCTTAATAGTTTGTCTGTAAAGAAAGGTGTAGTAGGGAACTTATTTTGGCCAAAATAAAAGCAAAAGGAACTTTTATGTGTTCCACTGTAACTAGACATCCAAGGGCATAGCATCTCACAATTTGAACCAAGTTAGCTATTTTTTAGTTCTGTTTCTATGATCATTAACATCACTATCTGATTTTTATACTCCTTAAACATATGAGAAGAGCCCCCCTGGTTTAGACCTAATTTATTTGCCTAGTGCCAAATATATTTATCTGTTCCCCAGCTTTTTTTTTCCTTTGCTGAAAACACCAGATTGTATTTACTCAGCTGAGTCTGTTATGCCAATAAACAGCAGGCATGCTGACACCTTACCACAGGTCACTAGGGATCTAGTTTTTTGAATGTATTTCAATATTCCGTTGGCTGATCAAAATCCTGATGTTGTCAAAGGAGGAATGTGGATGTGCACATTCTGCGGCTATTGCTTATCATGGGATGTTTCACATGAAATGAGAAGCAGAGCAGAGTTAGTCATGTGAGAATCTCTCCTGCTTTCTCTCTATGCTTCACTGCTTCTTGTCTCCATCTGTGAAAGCTATACATAGCCTTTGAACACCCGGAGCACAGTGCTCAAATAATAAAAGATAAACTCTTAAATGAATATATGGAAACAACTAGCAAATATGAAAGCTTATTTTCATAAATGATAGGTTTAAGTGGGATATACTGGATTTTAAAAAAAGATTAGTATATAAACAAATACTTTTATAAGTTTTTATACATGAAAATTCTTTGTTTTAAATGGAAATTGCAAAAAAAATTAGAATTAGAATTCATAAAAGAATTAAGCATTTATTAGAATACTATAAGGCACAGTAAAAAAAAAAAATCTACAAGTCATTAGAAATTAAAATGGCACTTAGGGCTCATCTTCTCTTTATGTCTTTGTCTGTAACCTCAAACTTTTGTTTGGCAGTTGTCCTGGTTTTGGATGAGGTAGAGGAGGTAGAGTTATTTTCTTCCTAGTGGCTGGTATATTGTTGTGTTTTGATTTT
Organism: Coracias cyanogaster; assembly: GCA_033124195.1. Taxonomy (NCBI): domain Eukaryota; kingdom Metazoa; phylum Chordata; class Aves; order Coraciiformes; family Coraciidae; genus Coracias; species Coracias cyanogaster. The sequence continues at coordinate 265,938 of JAVSBS010026862.1, read as the reverse complement.
AGGATGAGAATAGTGTTGATAACACGCTGATGTTTTAGCTGTCACAGTAGCAGTGGCTACACTAAGTCAAGGACTTTTCATCTTCTTCTGCTGCCCACCCAGCGAGGAGGCTGAGGGTGTGCAAGAAGATGGGAGAGGACACAGCTGAAACAGCTGACCCCAGCTGACTAAAGGGATAGTCCAGGTCATACAATGTCATGCTCAGCACATAAAGCTGAGGGAGGAAGAAGGGAGGGAGGGACGTTTGGAGTTAGAGCATTTCGTCTTCCCAAGTGTGATTGAACCTGGCTTTTCTGGAGATGGACTGAACACCTGCCTGCCAATGGGAAGTGGTGAATGAATTCCTTGTCTTGCTTTGCTTGCACATGCAGCTTTTGCTTTAACTTATTAAACTGTCTTTATCTCAACCCACAAGTTTTCTCACTTTTACGATTCTCTCCCCCATCGCAGCAGGAAGGAGAGTGAGCAAGCGGCTGTGTGGTGCTTAGTTGCCAGCTGGGGTTAAACCATGACGGCAGTTCAACATGCTGGAGATTTGAGTAGATGAGGAATTGTCTGAGCCATCAGTTATAATAAAAATAGGCAGCTTGAGAAGTTAGGAAATATTTTTGGCAGGTGGTGTAAAGGAGAAGGGGAAGATAGTTTAACTGAAAAAAGGAAAATGAAGGATATACTGAAGGATTTTTTTTAATAATTTAAAGTAATTTTGTTTGTTTGCATGTTTTGTTGTTGTTATTCTACTTTAAGTCGGAGTCTGAAAGAAGGGTGCTTTGAGATAAAGAGCAAAGTTTCACTTTGAAAATACTGGAAGAGAATACTCAAAAATGTTTGAAAATGTAAAGTAGATACTTGACATTTTCATATTTTTTCACATCCTTTTTTAAGCTAGAACTGTCTAACAGAACTAAAGTTCATGTCTGTGACATGACATGCACCAGTTTTATATAAAGAGGGTTTAAACTCATTCAAGAGTTTCCGTACTTTAGTTTTAGACACAAATAAATGATTTTTCTTTTTTCTATACTTAATGAGTTGGATAAAATTAAAACCCAGTTATGAAGCTTCTGAAATTAGAAGGCCTAGACATCTTGCATTCACACAGAGAGACATAATGAAAAGCAAAGAATTTTCATATTGTGAGATTCAACCTGTTATGTTTAACTGAAATATACTTCAATGACATTGACAACAAAATTTTCAAATAGTGCCAATTGTTTCTTGCAATTTACTATTATTAGTCATCAGCACAAATTAATTTAATGCATTCTGATGAATAATGACAGATATTCCTTTTTACATATACTTCAGAATAAATATGTAATTTCTAAGTAAGTGTGGAGGATTTAATGTGAAATGATAAATATCAAGACTAAATAAATGGGTAAGGCTGTCTGATTACTTTGTAAGGTTCAGTGTTCTGTTGTTTTTTTACCTTTTTATGTTGTTCATGTTTTCTTTATTTTCGATTTATTGGCCTATTTAAGTTCCCTAAAGACTTAGCAGATTCTATTCAAAGTTCTGGAGCATAAGCTGAACATCGTTACTTTCCCCTGATGTATTATTCTTATAACAAATATTACATCTTACACTTCTATTGCTATGAATGCAATGTGTGTTAATGAAATCAAAAGCCTGACTAGCTGCTTCCTTCCTGTGAGTTCATTTGTTTATTAAAAACAGAAGTTGTAGACTGTGTTAATCAGTGGAAATCTCTGTGGTAAATGTTATTAGGTAATATGAAATACAAGTTGAAGAAGGGGAAGGCAGAAGAAGCTCCAAGGAAATATCTTTTTTTCTGTTGTTTGAATGCAATAGGAGGGAAACTCCTGATAGCGAAGAAGTGCAGCTGTGGCTGGCTTTATATATTTGAATGTTATGCATAAAAAGATCTTCTTTCCTTATTTTACACATGTAATTTTGTTTGTCTTGCCTGTGTTTTAGAGATGAGCCTCTAGTATGCTCTTTTATCCAAGTTATCAAAAAATATTACAGAAGAAAATGTAGTCTAAGCCTGATCTGGAAAATAAACTTGGAAAAGCATAGAAAGAGGAGAGTTACAGGCCAAATTAAAAGTTTGTTGTCCCTGTGCCTCAAATTATCAGTACTAGAAATTCACATAATACATTTATGAATTTCTATTTTGTGACTTCACCACATCGTTCCATGTTATTGACTTGTCTTATATCCAATAACTATGTAATACAGCTTGCCTATCAGGAAGCTTATAAAAGCGGTATAAGATCATCGCTACTGCAATAGTTCCATGGAAAAAATAGTTGAATAATCTTCTTTCATTGAGATAAATTCTAGGTAATTAATGATAGCTTTCTGGGTATTTTTTTAATTCAAATATTAACTATAAATAATTTATTATTTAGTATGTAGGTCTTTAAAAAATGAAATAGCATGCTTTGAGTATGTCTTCTTTGAATTCTGATGTTACTCGTATCTTACAAAATAGACATTGATTTTACAGGATTGTGTTACTATTTTTGCTTTTTCCTTTTCCTTCCCCCCACCAGCTGCACATAATTGTAAAAAAAAAAAAAAATCAGAATAGTCAAATGGCCTTATATAAACTTATTTGGAACTATTTTAAAATAAGCTCTTTTTCTGGTATTTTAATTTGGAAGTGAGCCTTTTTCCTTCTTAATTTAATTCCATAAGCTCTCAGTTGCACTAAAGGTTTGTCTTAATGGGTTTTTAAATACCATTGTCAGGATGCCCTGTGGCAATCTAGTTGTGATTCCTAATGGCATCCAGCTGGGCAGGAATGGCTGCATCAAGATGTCCACCAAAATCCAAATAATCTTTTTAGCTTAAAAGTAAAAATAATTTTGAGTGAGTCTCATCTGCATTCTGTTTTCCTTTATGCAGGTTGTTGATGGCTGTCTTCAGAAAAGCCCTAGCAGAAGCAGGTGTGCTGACTCTGAGCTTGAGAACCTCAAAGAGGTATGTATCATGGAAAAGGTGTGAGGGGGAGAAGAAGGTTTTAAGTTCTTTATTTTTAGGCATCACTTCCCTTCCTCTTCACTACTACTATGTTTGCCTGCTCTTAGTGGCACCCTTGCTTCTATGTATAATAGATTTTTCTCCATGGTATTAACAGATTGCTAGCATTACAATTCTATATTATAGCTTCTTTATGATTTAGGCATGAAAAGATTGGGAAGAGGCCATTTGAGCTCACACATGGTTATATCAACTTTTCAAACAGCCTAATGTGGTGAAAAGACAGAAGAAGTGTACAGTTATACGCCCTTTGGGAATACTCAGTTAAAAAAACCATCCCTATCTACAGAAAGAGGATTATACAACCCCCACTTTTTAATTGTGGAGAGAAGAACAGTTTACTGGTTCATTAACTCAAATTAGTATTTTATCCCAGGATTTTCCAGATTTCTAAATTGAAATCGATTAAATATGGAATATGGACATGCCCCTATATTCAGAACAGAAGGAAAGGAATTAGTGAGCACACTGAATATTTTACGATGAGGTTTCCACAGCCATTCTGGAGCATAGATTTGACAATTGTTTATAAAACGTGATTAACAATACGAGAGTCAACGAGGCTACTGTAACATGAGGTTAATTCTCATTTTCACTTTTAATGGGATTTGATAATTGATTATTGTTGTTTTGCTTTTCTGATGGTACAGAAGAGACTTTGATCAGCTCATATGAGCAAATCATGATAAATATCACTGCTGTGTGGGCAGTAAAGCTGTTCTTCATATTTATAAAAGTGGAAATTTCATTTTTATCGAATAGACAACTGCGGGCAGTAGCCACATCCTATGATGCGTGATAAAACAGTTGTTAAAAGCAAAGATATTATGAATATCAGGAATCTCTCCAGTTGCACAAATAAAACATCGTTTTCAGATGTAACATGGAACAATAGTGATATCCCTGAAAAATTATGCATGAGCATAATGTAAACCTATACATTGTTCTCTTTTATTGAAATAACAGTCACAGACGGCAAGTGTATGTGAATTTCTAAGTTTTACAGATAAATCTTTAAAATGCAGCTGAAAGTGCAAGAAGACATCCTTTGGAAGTGCAAGCTGCATTTTCTGTCACTTGGCACAGGTTGACTTCCTGAAACAAAAGACTATCATATACAAAAGAATAGGTCTGCTCATCTGTGAGTAGCTTTAAGTACAGTTCCTAACTTTTTATTGGCATTTCATCTGCAGTATTGTTATTTTTCTCATTGCTTAGCTCTTTGTCTGTAACTCCAGTCCTGATTTGTCACATGTTGGAAATCCTTGTGCTGTGTTTTTAAAACACACTTGCAGAATTAAACACCTGTTCTATGAAACAATCAGATTAAAAAGGGCTGATCACAACCTTGCTTCTTTAAAACTCCCGCCTAATGACAGCAGAAAGAAAGATTTTGAAGACTTTCCCTATTTGAATTTTCCCCATTTATTAAGCCATCAAATAAGTTTTTATTTCTCATCCTTTTTTTTCAGACTTGTTGTAACCTTTAAGCGCTGTCTTTTCCTACTCCTAGTATTTTCCTTTTCATTGCTGTTCCTAGATTGCATTTTGATTTTTATTCAAATGCCGTTCTTTCGTTCCATGCACCCAATAGTACTTTGATCAGTAGTTACTGTGTCATCCTAAAACATCTGTTTATTTATTTCTGCTACTTCTTCAACACAGAAAGTAAAATTCCTTTCTCCTGTTCCATTGTGATTTTTTTTTTTCCTTTGAGTTCACAAGCTACACTGAATAAACTGCTTTGACTTTCAAATGCTGCACTTTCATTTTCTCTCCTTGCATATTCATTTCCTTGGGACAGCTTTGAGATCAGTACGTTCTGCTAAGGACCAAAGGCAAATTTGAACATATGGTAGCACTCCTAAACTATGCAGATAATTCACTAACCTACTGTTTCTACCAACAATCACTTGTATTTCTCATTTATTTCTATTATATGCACTTGTTAAGAAGCATCCGTTTCCAAATGTACCAATATCTGAAGCAATTTACATTATTTTCTCTTGAGTTACAAACATAGTTCATTGTACTGTATTGAAATCTAGAGTAAATTTTTTCCATGTTTACCCAATATTTTAGCATGAGCTACAAAACAGCCTAAAAATGGAGAGACCTTATTGAGCAATTATGATGAACTGTGTTTTTTATTCAGTGATTCATCGTACCTGAAACAAGGATATGCAATTTGAACAACTAATAAGCTCCCCCGTAAAAGTGGACACGATATTGAGTTGAGGACTTATTTAAAATAATATTTTTTCTCACGTCATGGAAAACCCAAATATCCTTAATGCAGCACAGAAAAGCTGATCGTCAAAACAAAGAAACAAAAAAAAGCACCTTTGTTTCAGAGCATTTGTTTTATAGTAAGATAGGTATTACTTTATATGTGACTGCAAGTATTTTCCATAAAAAATGCATTTTAATAATAGACCTCTGATCAAACACAGACTATGACGTAAGAGACAAAAGACTTTGAAGTGAAGAATAGTAAGACAAATCTCACATTAAATAAAAAACATTCTTAATTCAGAGAGTAAAAAAAATTGAATCTATTATAAATACCTTGCTAAGTAAAGAGAAGAAATTATTTTTCTGAAAATATGTTTAGAATTTAAAACGATGGCACAGGTAAAAATTCACTGCATTTTCCTTTTCTGGAATATTAACTAAACTACCATTACATTAAGTGACATCCATTTCTCTTTTAGGTATCTTACATATTAGATGCTGAGTAAATTAATTTTTATTATTTTACTTATTACAATATATATTGTTTTGTGCTTTTCATGAACACTGCCAGTAAAGAAAGGATGCAAAACACAATGGTCCTCTAAATAAATAGCATACTACTCCAGCTGATTATGGCAAATAACATATTGATAATCTCATGGCTTCTGAGCATATTTAGTAAAATAGATACCTTATAATTAAATTTAATGGGCATGCCATTTTCAGTGTTTAAAGTAGAGTGGCATTACAGAGAGTAAGACAAAGTTCGTAGTAAATTTACGCTTTCTATAAATTGTGTTCCCAAGACTGCGTTTCGGAAGAGGCATAGTGGAAAATAAAGATGAAGAGATCTTAGTCGTGATAAATTATTCATATTGTAGCAACAGGACAATATTTATTCTCAGTAATGCAGTTGTACCTCTGGAGAGCTGAAATGGATCAAAGCTTGTTTATTGTTGATTTATGACCACAAGAAATAAACATTTTATTGTAATAATTTTGGAAATGATCAAAATTTTTTTCTAGAGGATGAAGGGGATGTTTGCAGTAAGGAAATTTACTGAAAAAATAAGGCTTATGACAAAATACTAATCATGACCTACTTCTGGCTGGAGATATGAAAATAAAGTTTCTCTGTTCTGAATACAAGTAATAGCGTGTTCTGTTTCTCTGGGTAAGAAAAACTATGTGTTTGGGTTTTTCTAATACTGTGTAGACTAAAAATAAATAACAAAATGTTTTGCTATGGGAATCTCTGTAAAATCTGGCATAATTTTATGAGATCAGGACAGCTGAAGTCAGCCCAGGTATACTCACTAAGTCTACATATCGCCAACAAGAAAACCGAATGTCTTTAGAATGTATCATAGACAAGTAGATTTTCAAAGCTATTTGACACCTCTGAACCTCCACTGTAACCTGCAGCAGGTACTGGATTAAGAGCTGTGATTATGAGAACGAAATAACTGTGTGGTTTTTTTTTTTTTCAGCTGTTTTAATGACTTTCAGGGTCACTGCTTTATGTGGCTGCCTCCCTTGACTGGCGACAGGGGACTGTTTATGGAGAACGGCCTTCAGAGGAGCCACCTGCCATTTGCGCTGACCCAAGGTAGAGTTTCCTCTTTTTGCAAAGAAGTAGGCTGATTCTAGGAAATGACGGTCCTTATAGTCTGCTCACCATCTTCCCTCACAAAATATCCCTCCTTGACTGTCACCTGCACTGTACTTGTGAGATGTCACGTTTCTGTTGGGTAAGCACTTTTCTTATAGCTCTAAATAGTGGTGTCTAAGCAGCAAGATTAGGGGCTTTTGTGGGTGATTCCTCCCTCCCATCCCATCAAGAAGTATCTTGTAGTAGATCAAATGTGTGCAGAGCCTTAACACCCTAGGAAAGTGAAAGTTGCTAGCAAAAGTGTTGAAGGAGAGAAATGTTTTTCATATATGTGAATAACTTGGCATGACTGACATAGCATGGAGGATTGAATAGTAGCTGTCTATAAATACCAACAGGGTTACTCACTGAGAAAGGGAAAGAACAGGATAAAAATATTATAAAAAGATGAATAGTTAGAACCTTGTCATGAGTAAAAATAACTAAATCAGAAGACCCTTAATGTTTTGCTAAAGCTTCCTATCAAGTAAAAGCTGTCTTTCACTGGAAATACAGGAAACAGAAGTCAAATAGTAAGAGGCTTCTAAGACAGGGATCAATAATTTTATGAAGGCAATTTTGTAACATGAGTGTCTGATGTGACAGGATAACTCAGGAAATCCATTTCTGTTCAGCAAAGCCCATATTGGCTTTTTTTATTTGCTCTATAAAATATAGCTTGCTTTAAACAAAGAACAAATCAATAACACTGGAGAACACTAATAAGTAATAAGAGAGTTTATTAGGTTAAGTATTGTGGCTTTATATGGGGCTACTATGGTCTAAAAATAAATTTTTTTTCAAGGCAAATTCTGAAAAGAACTTGACAGACATTTAGAAAGATCTGAACAAGGTATTGGTTTCGGATTAGCCTCTTCTCATCTGGTTCCTGACTTTCTTTCATTTAAACTGAAGCTAATGGGCTCTATTATTATTATTAAAAATAAGATATTGAATAGCCATCATATGCATGGAAGTTTTGAATTATTTGAAGACTACTGAATTGCTTTGCTTACAGCGTTTATACATACATCAGTTTCTCTGCTCTCTATGCTGTAAATTGAATGAGTTAACCTCCACCCTGGATTTAGCACTGAAGAAACAATCTTCCAAGGCAGTATAAAGTCTTTGAGCTGGAAATAAGGATTTAGAATTGGAAGAGAGCTTGGTAGACAGAAGCAAGGAAAGTCCCAGAGGGGAATTGCAGCCTTCAGTTCCTCATGGATGCAGCAAAAGTGTGTTTGACAATAGAGTCCCAAAGGACTGAACATTTAACTAAGGGCTTCTATGGGACTTCCTGTGGCCCTGGCCATCTCCACCTTGCAGCATGGGTTAGCAACACCACATTGTGTGACTGCAGAGTGAGCCAGCTTGGGAAAGCAATCCATCTTCATGGATTTCATGAATCCATCTTCATGAATTTTCATGGGATGGGTGGGTTCGGTGAAAAAAGAAAAAAAAATACAGTGAGAAAAAGTTGCAGCAGGACAAGTGATAGTTCTGCTCCCTCTTGCTGGTACAGACAGAATTGGAATGAGTCTGCTGCACAGTACCTGACAAGTACTGTGTCCCTCATTACAGTTTACTATTCAAAGTCCTCCTCAGGAACTAAGCATATTTCAGACTACAGGGTTAAGACCATACTGTTGAATTTTGTTGAATACAGAGCTTTACAATGAAAGAACCTGAACATTTTACTAGTTTGTGTCTGAGGTTTATTTGAAAAAGCATCTGTGAAAAGCTTCTTAAAGCAACCTAGAAAAAATTTTGAGATGTGCGGTGTCTCGTTCTTTATGAAGTTCATAAACTGAGCCTCCGGCTAAGCAACACACATTCTCAAGACTTCAAGCACATAAATAGGCCTTTCTTCAAGGCATGTGGACGAGACGCTGCAGCATCCGAATGTATCAAACACTAAGTAAGAATGACGAGAAAACAATAAAATTGAAATTAGTACATTGAAGGAAGGAGATTAAATCGATACGCATTTACTCACTAGAAATCTGGTATGCAAAACCTTTCTTGTATTGTTTGGTACTTTTTGTTCTGATCATCTTCTGAATTGACAAGACCAAAGGAAGCTGTTAAAAAGCTTTAGTTGACTATTGTACGGATTGGGAGGAGTCAGTGGGATGTAGGCAGCAAAATCATTAAACAAAAAAATGTTAAGTTTGAACACTCTTCAGATTATTATAGTTTTCATAATAAAAAAAAAAATAGTGCTGACCTCACCAAGTATTCTAAATTCCTAATTAAAAAAAAAAAATCTCATTATTATGCTTCATCTTTATCAAGCCCTAATATCAGGAAAAGTGCACTCTAGCATGAAATCTTCATAGTTCTTTCCACATTAATGCAGAAGAACTTTTCCAATATGTACATTATGTGGCAATCATATACATTGACCATGTAATAGGAGAGGAAGCGAGATAATTTTTAGGGTATTTAGCGGTCATAAAGTTTAAAAAGTCTGTGTAAAGAAGGGAAGGGACGGATGCATCAAATTTCAATTAGACTAAGTTTTCTCTCAGAATTTGAATGATAGATTATGTTTTTGGAGGTTTTTTTTATTCAGACAATACCCAAGGCATCACTGAACATGGGGCAAGAGAACAGGAAAGATGAAGAGTAATTTAATACTGTACTAAAAGAATACATGGACTAGAAGGATACTAAAAATTTTGTCAAAAACACATAAATTGACTTAAAAGCATTTTTGTATTTTAACATATACCTTCACTCACACATACACAAAAACTTTAAATGATAGAGGAATGCATCATGTGAGCTTTTCTCTTATGCTTATGATAGGATTAAGGTCAGAATATTAAATAGAGAATATTTAAATGCACTGTCTTACTGATTATATTAGATCAAGGATAATGGCAGACATAAGAATACAATTGCAAGAAAGCAATCTATGTGTCCAAACCCATAGGCAAACGTGCAAAAAAGTGTGAATCAACTTTACAAAAGAAGTTATTAGAAGGAAAGATAGGAAGGGATGTATGCAGTGATGGCATGTATTATCAAGAAATAAGTACTGTTTCTTTGCATATCAGTGCAAAAAAATAAGTCATGTAGACTCATATCCTAAGGATATCTCAAATGAATTAAACGAAGAAAACAATGTGCTGTAACTTCTGCATCTGAATGAGGCTGAGGGGAACAATGTAAATGTTGTTCTTATATACAAGATACAAAGAACAGCTTTTCTAAAGGAGGACTTAAATAACTTCAACCCCTCCCCAATTATGAAGCATGTAAATTCAGCTCTGACCTGCTGTTACTTGTGTGTTCTGAAACTTTCTGAGCTTAGTGATCAGAAGACTCTTAGATCTAAAATCTTCAAAGCTTTAACATCAGGAAAACATTTATGTGGTTCATTAAAAGAGTACGTGGTGGATGAGAAGTGTTTGTCACGTGGACAAAAGACAACAACAAAAAAAGTGCTCTGAAATACATTGTTGTTAGACAGGAAATATTTGAAAATGAAAAAAAAACCCCAAACAAAAACAACTTAGAAACCCGGGAACTAATGTGGTTTGTTTTTTTTTTTTCCTGGGGAAAGCAGCTTTTGTTTGAAAAATTACTCTTACCAAAGGAAATTACTCTCTATTTAGTACAAATTAGCAGGGATGGAGTAAGCTTTGTATTATTCCATAATCTCACTTCTGTAATATAACATTATCACAGTAGCATTGCTTTCAATTGCTATTGGTATTTTTGAGAGTGCCGTCATCTCAGTGAGGCTGTCATATTTCTATACTCCTGGGAACTTTCATACCCAGTGGAAATGGCTGTCAAAATGCTTTTGTTGAGGAGTTCTAGAAAACATCCATGTTAAATCTCAATTTTAATGTGCACTTTGTTCTCTTTCAGTGCTGATACATTTTAGTTTACTAAATACTAAAAATTAATGAGAATGGAAACACCAGTTTTCCTTCATTTGGATTCTCAGAGTATCTCAACCAGTTTCCAAAATTATTATCTAATGAGGTGGAGCAAAAATAAGGATTTCCTGAAAGACAAATCTCAAGGAAAGCCACGTAGGTAGATAGTTTCCTGTGATTCTAAATCAAGTTCTGCAGTTTGGCTTTCACAACCTATTTAATGAATAACTAGCAATCATAAAAACCACAGGATGCAAATGAGTTTTTTAATTTGAAATCCTAAACAAAATATTCTTCTAACAGTTGAAACAATATCAAAATATTCCCTCTAGAAAATCTGCAAAACATTTTCAGTTGTGTGACATTTTATATTTACATTTTTGTCAGGTTCCTTATTGTTTATCCCTTTCTTTTCTGTGGTTTTACCGGATTTCAATGAAAAGTAAATTAAACCATGAAAACCTGTGAGATATTATTCTTCCACAGTTGATATCTGGAGAATTTCAAATGATAATGTGATTATCTGATAGGTTCCACATAACTATTGTTATACACGATTTCTCAGAGCCCTAATCTGTTCTCAGACATCTCACCCATTTTACCTGTAGATGTTTGCAGAAATTAATCTTGTGGCAGAACATCCAACACCTCGTTTGAATGCCTAACTTAAAATGAGAGACAGCGGTTCTAGGAATAAGGAAAGGGATGAAACTTCATGTCTTCAGAGGACATGGAACATTTAAGGCATACCAGAATATTTATCAAGTTTTATTCTTGAGAAATATTTATTATTTTATATGACACTATCTCTTTATATTTTATATTTTTAAAAAATTAAGGTGACGTCTTTTTTGTATTTAAGAGATGTTTGCCATTAAATGATAGAATTTAAATTGCCTGTGGTAATACAGTTTAGGATAAATTCAGCCCTACCATGGACTCCTAAGGCGTAGTGCTTGGGCCAAACACTTCCTATAAAGCCACAGTGGGCACCTTCATGACCAGATGCTGCCTGTAGCGACTGCTGAAGTTTGGGGAGGAAAGGGTCAGAGGACTGGTATCAAATGACTCACTAGCAGCAGAGTCATAGGTAGTAGGAGAAGAAGGAAGCCAAAGAAAATGAAAGTGCAAAATTTCTGTCACATACGTTAGCACCGTGGTCATACCATTGTAGAGGGTAATAATGGGGTACTAGAACAAGGATTCTGTGAAATAGCCCAGTATCACCTTGGGGATAGATACATAGACTGTGCTGCTATGTCTAATTTTCTCCTAATCTAACTCCCTTAAAAACAAAAAAGCCCACATAAACAAGTGCTGTCACTGCTCTTGGTTAAAAATATTCATAATGTAACAGTAGGTGTTGTCCTTAGAAATGACAAGCACTTAAAAGAGATTTGACATTTTAAGTGGTAGATGAAATAAATCTTTGCTATAAGGGAGTCAGTGTCCCTGTAAGTTAAAAGTGGTATGCCTGTTTATGCTGGTGGTTGCATTTGGTATAGTGTCATCTGTAGATTACTGAGGGCTATATTTCTTTCAATTGTGTTTGCTCTCTCTTCTTTGGAAATTGCTGTAACTTTTCATAAACATTTAGACTGAATGATCTGAATCCTACTATGAGATTTGGAACTATAAGATTTGTTTGAAAGAATTATTTCTCTCTTTAATATTTTTTGGTATCTGCTGTTTGCTAGGTCCCTTATGCATTTGAAAGGTCACTGTCAAGCATTTGTTTTTTTTTTTCCATAAATTAAAATATTTGATGCAAAAATAATTAACAATATTCCTTCAGATTGCCTTTAAAAAAGTACAATGTGAGAAACACAATATAAAACATGCCCCATCTGAATGTTTTCCAGTGTTCAAACCCATAAATATATTTTGATAAATACTTGACTAAAATAGCACCAAGTGTGTATTGCTGTCATTTTGGAAACGTGTAACATTCTGAAAAGCAATAAAGGGAGCTTGTATTTACCCAGAGAAGGAATTCCCCCTCCTCGTTCCATTTGCTTGTTTTACATAGGAAAATGAGCTTTAATAGAGGAACATTTGATATAAATAAATTAGCGCTATTTTATTTGACACTTCTTAATTTTTTCTATCTGAAGTAAAGAAAGAAAATAGAAAAGCAAATTATGATGCTCTCTCACATTGTGGGGAACTCCTCTGCCACTGTAAAATCACAACAGAATAACATTACTTCAATAATCTGTGTGATTTAAAGAAGCTCATTAGCACCTTTATAAATTGCAACATTGCCAGCATTGTAACTTTGCATCCAGAAGACCTATCATAGGAAAAAAAAACCATGTCCCTTGTGCAATTAAGAATTGAATTGTTCTCTGACTAGTTTGATCTGAATCCTAAATTATACAAATTATATTTTCAAGTTGAAATAAGGAGTTAGCTACGAGAGGGATTTCTACTGCTTAGAAGGAATTTTTAGTCTGAATAAACTAAAGGTTATAAGGCTTTGAAGGCAAATAATTGGAAGTTCGTGCTGGCAGCTCTGTGAGAAAAAAGAGTCAGTGATCACTGAGTGAGTCTTATCTTCAGCAAGATACCTTTTTTCTTTTTCTCAGATACCCATCTGCAATCTGCACCATCACTGTACCCAGTCTACTATCAAATTGAATAAACAGGAGGTTTTCATTTCAGAATGATGATCTTTCTTTCAAACTACACTTACTGTTTATTTCATGACTGAAATGAAAGAAACAGTGCACAAAATTTGAAAAATATCCAACTATGTAATTCTTAGGAATTTTACTTCTATATATTATTACTTATGCTGACAGTTTTTTGTAAATGCTTTAGTAAATTAAAATGGGGAGAAGGCTTGGGTCCCTTAGTGTGTGATTTTATATACGGTATAAATTTGAAATACAATTTTGTCTTGCAGCTCATGCCATATCCATCAAGAAACAATTGATTAGCCAGTTATTGCACAAATACAAATAAAATGTGGTCTCTACTATCTTATTGCACAAGTTAAAACAGTTAAAATGGTTGAAAATGGTAACAGTTTGAATACCAAACTTCTTTTCTTTGCAGCAGAGTTTATCTGAAAAGCCGTGCAAGGTAAGCTTTTTGTATTTTTTTTTTTTCATTCCCATTCCTAAACCCCTTAGCCCTGTAGATTTCCGCTAATAAATTTTTGTTAGATAATTCTTTATAGCAGAGTTTATATGTTTGTACTGTACTTAGTATTCTGGAATCCTACTCTTAATGTAGTCACAGTATTGGTGATTGTCAAGATGGAAAGATAACAATGTAGTTTTAATATTTTACTTCACAAATACAGTGAGAGTTTACATTGTCTGTGAATTAACAGCCCTAAGTGCTACAAACTGAAAGGATGTGCCATAGAATGAGCTGATTTACACTTTTACCTCTCACACACCTCTATTCTTTACTGGTTGTTCTCAGAGCAAAGTGAACCTTTGGCTCACCTGAGTACAGTGGTCTTGAGTAAGTTTTGTAATACACTTTTTTGGGGTACTTTGTTGTATTTGGCTGTATTGTTACTGGTTATACCAGTAATTTTAAGCTTATAAAGAAAACAAATTTGAAAAAAATCCGAGGCTATCCTAGCACATTTTCAGAATCTTCTCTGTGAAATTAAAAGGGAATGAAAAAAGGACTGAACATCAAGAAGAAATCTTAAGGAAAGGAAAAGTATAATTAAACTTTATGTTCATGGTACTGTATGTTTTAATATTTGTGGATTTTTTCAGCGTAAGCACCTCAGGCAAAGAAAAACAGCCTATGTGAATATGTCAGGTAAGAAGTGTCAATCAATAAAAATTAAATTGCAGTCCTTACTAATTTTAAAATACCTGGGTTAGTTATGTCCATGGCTAATAAAAAAGGAGGGATGCCCTGTCTCAGCGCAGTATGAAAATCTGTTCCTTGGTCATTACACTCGAGCCAGTCAAGACTATTAAGTAATATGAAATGTACTGCCTATTTCTGGATTAGATTATCTCCAACTTTATATTAAAATTCCAATATGTGCATCATTGTTTCTACCTCTTCTATTGATTATTTTATATTTACTTAACATTCTGTTTAAAACTAAGGTGAGCAGTGTGCCTCAGGAGTGAAAACCTTGCATATAAAATGCACAAAATCAGAGAAGAGGTGGATAAAAACTTGCTTTTTGTTACATATTTCCAAAATGGGGGAAAATTCTCTTGCCTCCCAGAGTAAGGCAAGAAATGTGAAATAGGTATATAAAAGTCAGTGGGGCTTTTGGATGTATATAAGGATGATAATCTTAGGTTCTGTAGAAATATTAGTATGGAAAGACCACCAAGCCTTTTCATAGCTTGTGTGTAGCAAATATTTGCTGACCACAGTGCATATAATTTCTTAAGATCTGATTGCATTATATATATCCTATGTGATTATGTACCCTCCACATATATAGGAATTATTTTTAAGTCTATATGTAGAGTTCAATTTCTTTTAAAATCTAATGTAATAACCTTGTAATTCAAAAGGTTTATATCTTACAAACAAACAAGCGAACTAAAAGAGCAAAAGCAAATGTCAAGCAGTTTTGTGTGCATGCTTTAATGAAGGCGATAATAAATATAGTTATGGATTAGCAAATGGACTGAAATACAACCAGTGCAAATGAAAATAACTTACAACTTGCAGGAGACTGGTTGAATAACACTATATTTTAAAATCCTTATTTTCAAGAGAAGTTGGAAATTAATACAGTTGTATACTTTGCCCCTGGGTATAAATGACACCTCCTGAAAATAATAATGCATATTTACTTTAAGAAAGCAGAGTCTAGCCTTAACAGTTATTCAAAGAAAGTGGATAGGTCAATTTGAATGGAGGAACCAGTATCAATAAAATGGTATTTAGTAGCTCTGAAATGACCAAACAATTCTACAGCTTAGTATTCTGAATATTTAATTTAGAAACTTAGGCTGTCTCCATGGATAATTTTTTCTAACAAGTGACTTTGAAAGAGGCAAGTGGAGATTCAGAATTTAAAATTATTCTAATTCTTGCTAGTGTTAATTTGCTAATACACTAGTAATGTAAACTTATTTCAGACTTGCATAACGTGGAAAAAAACCCACTCTAGTGTAAATTCTTAACTTTTCTAGTTAACAATTGCTAAAAATTTCTTAATAATACTTCTAATAAAAAAAACCTTCACCAGTTAATTAGGTTGTTTTAGTTTTAGAAACATTTTCCAAAGAACAGACATGTCAGCTATGTTATAGAACACATCTAAGAAATTTTATTGAAGCAAAGTAGAATAAAAAAAGCTGAAAATTCGGGCATCAGCAAAACCCTCTGATGAGAAAAAGGAGCAAGTTAAGTGATCAGTACCATAACTGTGCTTCTATTAGAGTAATCACAGATTTAACAACACTTTTAGAAGTTGTGTACATAGGAACTCAGAAAATATTAAAATTCAGCAGATGACTCTTTTTTTAGAGTGTAGAAGCTCTTTTGCAGTCATAGCTGTAAAGAAGCACTCTACACAGAAATGTTTTGGTTTTTTTTCCTTTTTTATTCAGGACTCTTAAATCTAAGAACTGCCTTGAAACAATAGCACAAAATTAAAGCGAGCTCCAAAACTCCTTTATAGGGGATGTAAGAATACAAGTACTCCTGTACTTTGTTTCTCCTTAGAACAGAAGTAATAACTTTGTCTCCTACAACATCTGATCCAGATCAGGTGTTCAGCTGATGAGAATGTAATTGTGATATTGCTGAAAAAGCTGTCCCTGAATCAGAGGTGTCCAGAGAACAATTCAGTTTCACTGCACTTCTCAAGGTTCTTGTTTCAGTTCTGTGTTGGAATGAAAACAAACCTTTCCAATATTTTCCTGTTCAATACGGATTGAATATTTTTGTGGTTTTTCCACCTCAGTGGATGCCCCTATGTTGTCATTCAGTCTCCACACAGACTTACAGAGCAACACTGAAGCCTGCTCTCCTCCTTCTCTCTGTGTCCTAGGAGGTGACTCTGGTCTCCGTTTCAACATGATGCTGTGAATTTTCCCTCCACGCTGTGCTTCTGCTTCTGTAAGTCTGTGATTTTATTCATTCCACATAGTTAAATCCTAGTCAGTCACATGGAAAGGCACTGGTCTTGTCCTATGGTTTGTGATTGGCACTTATTGTTAACCCTTGAAGATGGCCTGGGTCAATCCATGTAATGGTGGGTCATCTACTGCTTAAACGTGACCGAATGTCAGTCTGTAGTGTAATGCATAGCAGTTTCTGAAATCTCCTTGACTGTTCCTAGAATTTCACTTTTTCCAAGGTCTAATTTTATTGAAAATATTATGACCCTCTCTATTCTCAAAGTTATCTTATGCTGTTCTTGTAGCAAAAGAAATTTTAAAGATGGTGTTTTAAGCGACCTTGATAGAATGCTTATGAACTGTTTGAGGATAAAAGATTTAGGTTCTTTTAAGTTCTCTTGTATTTCTGTAACCAAGATAAAGGTTGAGGAATCAGAAGATGAAGAAATAAAGACACACAGGAAAGAAACATACTGAGACCAACTTAGGCTCACAGCTTCTTTTACCACCTACCCTTTGGAAATTTCTTTCTAGATAGTGTTTCAATCAATTCAGTGTTGAAGTAGTGAAATTTAGACCTTTCAAACTGCAAGAAAGTTGGCTGATAGCATTTAGTTTTTATGAAGTCTTTTATAAATCCACAAAATCCTTGTGCTGTCGACGTAGGAAGAGTAGAAGTAACTGTGTGTGGTCATAGGAGGAGAAATATTTACCAGGTTTTTACTACATAGTGTGCTTTTTTCTGTGTCTGATACTGCTGGAGCTAGTCCTAAGTGATAGTTCTATTGCTGCTCTCAAGATAGCAGTTAATTACAGCAGTGACAGTGCTGCGACTAATGCACACAGTCTGTTTGACATTTGGGCAGAAATTGCACCCCTATCTATGTACAAATGTAATGAAGAACCTATTGTCCATGGGAGCTTATTTTCTACATTATACATGTACTATTGCAATGATACAGGAAAAAAACTAAGGGTGAATACTGCTTAAAAATGAAGACTGTAGTATTTGCAGTGATCAAAAATGCCTTATTTGCTTATTTTTTCTTTCTCTGTGTACTTCTCTCATATAAGGGAAAATCTAAAAAAAAAACCAAACCAAAACACATCCCTTTCACCCCCACCCCCCAAAAACCTGGTTGCCTCTCTAAAAGAAATAAGGAGGTCTTTACTGTGCCTTAACAGAGTCATTTACTTTCTCAGAAACAACCAGCTTTATTTTTCTGATCGGTGGTGTAAACTTTATAGGTGTCATAGATAAAGACAACATTATCAGAATGAAAGGAGTGTGAAACTGCTTAAAGAGGTAATCTTGCCTAATTTTGTTGTTTAAATTGAGAGATAAGTTGACTGTGTGCTGGACATACTTTTAAAAGTACACCTTAACTGATAACCTCTTGGGTTCAGAACTACATATCTTTGAATTACTTGAGGTTCACTCAGTGACATTGATTTCAAAGGAGAAGTGTTAATTTGAGTGAGAGCTGCTTTGTATTCAGCTGGTGTGTAATTAAGCATATCTATGTATGTATTATCTATGGAGAACCTTCCCAAATTTCTAATTTACATTTTTTATATATTAATTTGTTTTACATGTATATATGTATATAATTTGTATATGTGCATACAGGTGTGCAAGTTCATATGCATATAAATTATATAAAATCATAAATATGAAAACCAAGTATAGATTTAGAGGCTAAGTTGAGCTTATTTTTAAATTATACACTGTGCTTTCAAGATTAAAAATAACTATGATGTGGGGGTTGTAAAGGAAGGGATGCATGTAATGTGTTATTTTTATATTGAAGTGAGCAAAGAAAGAGGAGTGTGTTTATATGAAGAACTTTGTAAAACACATTCCTTGCCGTGTGTTGTAGGGATATCTCTGACATCCATCCTTTAGATCCGAGGTCTAAAAGAGCTTTATTACATTGCAGTGGAGGCCTAGAAAAATAGTGACAGCTATTTCATTTAATAAGTTTGAATAATGGGCAGTAAATAACAGGTTTTTTACTCTGACTTCCATTGGCCAAATTAAAGCACAGTAATTTATGCCTTGCTGCCTTGTTGAGTTCTTTCTGCTGCAGTTCATCCATCTCAAATCAGCCTTCACTCATACAAAAAGAGTGTGATTTAATGTGAGAAGAATGGTACCTGCATCAGACTGATTGTATGTTCATCCTTGTCTAATTCCTTATTCCATATTTATGAGAGGGTGAAAGAAAAATAGTAGGTATTTATTGTTTAGCACAAGTACATTTTTTTTCCCCCTAAGAATTCAGTATAATTCTGATTAACCCAATATCCTGAGGATCCTGACATGCTAAGGGTTTTGTGTGTTTGAAGATATGGAGAGTGGTGGATTGTTTCAAGGGGGGGAAAAAAAAGCTAGATCAGACAGTAACACATTGGTCAGGATGGACACTTATGGAATGTATTCCTAAGAGATACATTTGATTTTGCTAAAAGTGAGACCTTATTGTTTGCATCACTGTCATTACAAAGGGAATTCAACTAATTCTTCTAGAATGAAGCATCAGTTTATAAAATAATTATTAGTGAGGAATAGCATTAAGATACAATACTTCTGTAGGGCTTTCTTCAAAGAGATTCAATGAGAAAGATTTACATTACCTGCATAGAGAGCAGGGATTTGAAACAATGCCATAAAGTAAGAAATCTTTTTTTCTTCTGTCTGATGAGTGTGTCCATTAAATAGAATAATTAAAAGGAATAATTATACCAAATATATTTTAGATACCAACAGTGTAAAGTAAGTAAGAGGAAGTTCAGGTTTAAGAAACATAAGCTTGATTTGTATCTTCTGCTGAAAGATTAGGTAATTCTTTATGGGACCACTACATATTATCAGTTACAGTCAGGCTATTGTTTATCAGACAGCCTGGGTATAGAAGGCAAGAAAACTTTCTCTGCAGAGCAGTCCAGGAAAGAAAATAAATTAATTCTATGAACTGAAAAGTTTACTTTCCCCACTGTGCCCTGTTTTTAGTGGCAAAGAATTATAGAAGAGAACACAGGAGCGTTTACTCCCTCTTCAGATGTTGAGTTCAGTGGGTTAGTGAATATGTAAGAAGGTAAAAGGGAAAAATATATTATGCTGCTACCTAGTTTCTGTCCTTACTCTTGTATTCCTCTTTTGTTTAGGCAAGTTATTCAAGAAATATAAAATAGTCCCCTGAACCAAGGCTAAAAACTGATAAACAGTAGCAAAAAAAAAAAAGAGAGGAACATAGTTTGGTGTCTTTTGGTTTGGTGTTTTTATTATTATTTAAACTACTATTTTCTATTGCTTATTTTGTTGAGAAAAGGTCTTTTTCTGAGGTCTTAGACTTTGCTTCACTTTCTGAATAGTGCATTGTAATTGTTTTGCCCTTCCTGTGTGGGAATCTCCTGCCACTCTGCACTACTGTGTGAATGGATGAATATAATCCAGAAATGGAAGTGTCAAAGAACAGTGACATGAGGAAAAGGAAAGGGAATAATTATTCTCCTTTAATTATCTCAATAATTTGAAACTCCTTATTGAAAAAAAAATGGTCCATTTTAACTGCTGTCAAACAGTCTTTCAAGTATATTCCTTCCAATAAGATACAAAGATGACTTTGAAGAAGGAGACCTGGTCTCTAAATCAAGCACAGAAAAAAAAATTCTTGTAGCCTTGTGATGTTTGCGAGCCTCTTTCTCTGACAGCTAGTCTGCTCTGAAACTCATTGGAAAAGCAAAGTTTGTGGAAAAGGATGGTGAATTGCCCAGCACAGCTGTCAAAAGAAAAGTCTACTAATATGTACGAAGCAGGTTATATTCCAGAGAAACTCCTTTTTATTACTAGGAAAAAGAAAAGATCAAGTTGCAGATCTGCATATTCTTTTTTTTTTTTTACTCTCAAAAACATGACACGTGTACATGAGAACTTGCCTGCTTCTTATTCCCTGTTTTCTTACGCAGAGGTATTATGAAAAGGCTTGAACTTTAAGGATACAAGTTTTAGGCAAATGTATTTTTCAGATTGCTCTATGTCTTGCTTAAGGAAAGGTTTTTTGCCAAGGAAGTATAACTATTGGGTCATGTTTGAAGGTCAGCTCTGAATTGCACCAGGCACCTTTCACACTTCCTTACTGCTATAGTTCAGTTGCATAAAAAGACTAAGCTGGAATGGAAGTCAGCCTTGCAGGAAGGGAGACTGTCTGTTATCTTGCATACTGATTTGGTAAATGGCTTAGATGTCCTGGTTATAGATATTACTATTGAAAATACTGGTTTGAGAAGGCAAAGGTCAATGTGATACAGCAGAGAAGGAAATAGTAAGTCAAATTAGGTAGACAGAATATTCTACTGCAGTGGATAAACAAGTCCATAAGACGTTTGCTGGAGTATAGTTCCTACAATACAGAAAGGAAGTTCACAAATTGGAAATTACTTGGAAGGGAAAAAAGGCCTCATCAGAATGTTTTGAGAATCAAAAATACCCATGTACAAATTGAAGAGGTTAATTATTTTACTCTGCTTCATTTGTCGAAGGTTAATTTGGGAGATAGATAATTTAATTATAGCATATTAACACAAGTATGAGGAAAAATGATTTTTGATGATAGATAGCTCTTTATTTTTAAGAAAATCTCATAACACAATCAAGTGACTGTCAACCAGTAGTTCTCTGGTTAAACTAGAAGTATTATTAAAGGATTTTTCCAGTGCTGGTAACAAATAACAAAACAAATTCCCAGCAGTAGAATCTTAAATCTAGAAAATATATCTTTCTAGAGGTTGTATTGTAAGTTCAATCAAAAAATTTGATGCAGTGTTTACTTGCACCATGCATACACTCAAAATTAATTTTGGTAGTCCCTACCAGACTTAAAACATACAAATCTTTATATTAAATATAATACCATGGTTCTATGCCAATCTACAGTTCATACAATGGTATGGAGATCAATTAAGACCAATTATGGAGATAAACCTAAGAACAATTAGAAGAACTTATAAGGACAATGTATTAATTGAAAGGTTGATAATATCTGAATTCATCCATATAGGATGCTACAAATATAAATTGAAAAAATATTGTAGCACTCCAGGGGCTTATTAGAGATAGATAACATTTACAGTACTGTTATTTAAAACAGATTTAATTTGGATTTTTGAACTAATACTGAACCTTGGGACTTGGCAACATGAACAAAAAGTGAGAGGAGGCAGAAGAGAGACCTTGGGAAAGAAAAACTTAACAGAAGATTATCAACTTTTAGAAAACTGTCCAGCCTTTAGAATACAAGGCAGGAGTAAGAGAAATTAGCATACAGTTTATATCCTTGCTTTCCAGAGAGGAAGGAAGATTATAGCAGATGTATTACCCAGTAATTTTTTCTCATCTCCTTCCTTCCCTTTCCAGCTCTTCGACATGAATATTAAATCTATGGAAAATGAAAATATATAGATAAAGCAACCATGGGTGAGTTATTTGTAGCTCCTACAGTTATGTATTAAAAATAATTCTCAATCTGGTACTAGTCAGTCTTTTGATACGAAGGTGTTGAGTCATCAAAGGGATTAAAGCTGTTTCTCCGTTTTAACAGAATCTAACAAATATAATTTTATTATATTAAATATAAATGCAAATGTTAACAATCTAAATCATTAGAATTTGGTTTTTTGTTTTTTTTTTTACTTTAAGTAATCTCTGATATTACAGAAGTCAGTGCACATATAAGACACCATACATGGTGTGGTAAACCAAGATCTCACCGGGTGGAAGTCAAAGAGAATATTTCTGTTCTGTAATATTTCTACATCATTTCTGTAATTATTTCTTTCTTGATTTAGATGTATAGTGATGGCAAATAATTTTTAATGTGTTCTCCACATGAAAGAATAAAAATATGTCAGTCCTATAGGAGGTCAAATGTTCTTCTTCAACCTCTTCTCCCAGATTGGTGATAAGGTATCCAGGCAAATTCTTGAAGGATGGTCACAGCTGGTAAAGTATTTTGCAGCTTCCATGTGTGACTATGACTATTACTAATCCATAGATAAACTGAGAAATCAATAGACCAAACGTATATGTGCCCTATACACTGGTCTATACACTTGAAAAGTGAAATACATTTCACATTTTTATGTATCTTTGTGAACACTCTTCTGTTCATTTATGGACACTGGGAAATATTTCTATGTGCAACTTATTTTATAAATTATGACATCACATGACAACTGTGCTACAACACACTGATTGTAATCGTTTCTAGTTGAAAAGGGTTGTAAATCTTTAAATAAGGCTTTCCAGACTGCTACTCTTGGACTCCTTATGCCTGTATGCACCTGTTTCCTTAGGAACTTGAGCAAAGTTGGAGAAGGTGAAGGGGATGATAGTGAATTTCAGACAGAAAAGGAACAGGCAAAGCAGTGACAGTGAATGATTGTGTTGTATATGCTTTTTAACTACTGGGTTTGCTCTTTCTTTAGAGCATCTGTGTAGCTTGTTTTTCAACAAAACTCACTGCAACTTTTCTTTCCCCCCAACTGGAAAAAAGTCTAGTCATATTTAAACATTTAGCACTTTAAGAGTTTCAAAATGTTTTGAAAAACAAGTGTCATCCTAGCCAATCAACAAATTGAAAGATTGTTGTAATCAGCTGAAACACAAGGAAAGGGGAATTGAATTGGAAAATAACAACATGTACTAATCTCTAAGCCTGATAATCCTTGCAAAGAAGATCGATTCTTACTCCTGGACGGATACTATAATCATACTGCATATCATCAGCAATCTTACCTTTGGTGATGTTAGCTACTCCCAACCTTATTTGCACAGTTAAAAATACAATGCACTCTATGATTTAACATTGGAGGAGCTGAACTGTCGTGCAACATCCAGGAAACTGCCGGTTGTTTTTGATACATCTTACATCTGCATAACTAAGCAGATTACTGCTTTGTGAGCCCACACAGGCAGGATGCAGGATCACGGATGAAATGCAAAAAGTAAATTTATTTTCGTTACCTCACAAACTGAGGGTTCCCCGAAGCAGGACCCAGGCAGAGGCACAGCAGTGGGAACGCAGGCGCTCCAAAACTCAGTTCTTGCTAGAGGATCGCTAACCTGCTGTTTGTGCGTTTTTGTCAGGGATTCACACAGGTGTAGTTTACTGCCATGCTTTGATCTTTCCTACAGCAGTGCAGGAATCTCAAGCAGGTTCAATAGGGTGCCTCTAAGTCTATCACAGGGCTAGGCTATGCTATCTGAACACAGATTTTCTACTAGTCAAACACACAAGGATAGACAACAATTAGAATGATACATGTATTTTTCTACACCTCAGCTGCAAGTCACTTGAGCATATTTACAGTCCTCCTCCCCAGTCTTCTGTTATATTCCCACACTGCACTGGAAATTGAATTCTTGCTTTACGCAGAGTTAATTTTTCATGCTAAAATTCATTTTGTATTTGTAAAAATAAATAAATTCTGTCGAGATAATTACACTCTAAAAATGAAGATGGGCCTCGTAAAGAAAACTACTTGAGATTGGAATTTAGAATAAAGAAATAAGGCAATTGAATTCCTTTCTGCTCACAAGTGAAATCTTTCCACATCCTAAGGAAATTACATATCTTTGAAAGGATTGATTGAACACTATGTCACATTCCTAGCTTCGAACAGAAAGTTTTTGTAAAATCCTAGAGGTCTAGAGGGAAATACTTCCCTACTCTTTATATGCATATTCTGATGACAGCAAGAAGAGAAGAAATGACAGGAGGCCGAGCTGAGTGATAACAGGAAAGTCTGGTGAGAAATGGAGTTAGCCATTTTGCTAGAGAGTTTGTGCTACCAATTGTGTAATGAAAGAGTCTTGTTATGTGTCTGCTCCATGAAACTGCAGAAGATACTTCTGCTGTTTCACAGCAGGAGTATTTGACAGAATTAAATGTCCATGGGAATTGTAAAGAAAACTTTCAACCCTAAGGACTGATTTATCCTCTCATTAAGCAAAACATGTTAAACCGGTACTGAAACTTCATATTTTCTTAACAGTTTGCACCTACCCAGAAAAAAATAATATAGCCAAATACTCTCAAGAGACTATACAACAGGAAAATATTTACAAAAATAATATCAGCAGCCTATTGCTGTTAGAAGGGTAGTTATATATAACTGTGTGAAAGGATTAACTACGCATTTAAGTGTCTGGGTGCAGTGAGGTACCTCAATACATGTCATCAAATTGATTGAAGTATTCAGTCTACTTCACCTTCTCACATTTGCCCTTCATCCACCAAACGAGCAATAAGGTGCATTGTACTTCAGGAAATATTGTGGTACAAACACTGTTGTACACACTAGTGCTGGTAAAAACCTGCAGCATAAACATAACATATCCAGAAAGATCCAGCACTTGTTTATCCTCTCAACAGAAGGAATTTATTTTGTTGTTAATGTGTTAGTTTCTACAAAGGTAATCTTTGTATAACTGGAAATTTGGAGAGGCAGCGGGAGAATGCCACGTTTTGATGACAATTTCGTTACAAAAGTATATTAAGTAGAATATCAAAGTAATTCTTTCCGCATTAAACAGGAATTAATATCAGGTTTATTTTGTCTCTCTGGGGGATAGTTTTCAATGGCATTTTTTGGAGAATGCAGACTGATTCCAGCTGAGGATTACTCGGCCATATTTTAACTGCAACAAATTTTAGGAGGTGTAGTTTTGTGATTATGTTCTTATTTTTACAGTTGGGGTACAATGCTAATTTCCTGAAGATTAAAGGAGAGAGTGAGGACACAGGGAGGAAATAAAAAATCCCACCATAAAGGCATAAAAAATTATTCCTTTTTCTCTTGCAGTCTCATAATTTAATACTGAGGTAAGAGAGACATCAGGCACACCAGCACATAACATAGTTTTACAGGTGGCAGGTTTTTTTTCTAAAATCATTCCTTTTATCACTGCTTCTCTGTCCATGGACTCACAGCTGTGTCAAAAAAGATTAAAAAAAAAAAAAATTAGAAGTGAAATCTCAGTCCTTTCTGATGAAACTAGGTGATGAAAAAACAAACTACTAACCCTTCAAAACAGGAATAAAAAGTAAAATAAACTAAGAGAGACAAATAAGGAATTTTCAGGGAAAAGGGAAAAAAACTAACAAAATAGAAAAAGTATCTTTTTTTTCCCCTCTCATTGGAACTGTCAATATGCTTTGGCTCTATGAATAAACAATAAATAAAATGTGATATATTTTGAGTTTAATTGATCAATGTACTTTCAGAATGGTGAGAACAGAGGCACATCCTTTCCTTTCTCAATACCTTCTTTGATTTGATTTTGTATGTATTTTGCAGAAGGGATTCAGGTGGAAATCTGGAACAGTAGCTAGAGTTATGCTGTATTCTAACTCTTCATTACTCTTCTGTACTCATTGTTGCAGATGCCCTGAACAACAAAGAAATGACCGACTTGTTGGAATTATCTTACTTGTTTGAGAAATGGGGAATCCATGGTGATTATAGAATTCTTACAGACACACCTGGAAGATAATAGATGCTGGAGTTCTTGGATCCCTAACCACACTATCACTGGGTACTCTGCAGGAGTGCTGGTGGCACAGGTCGTCTGCTGCTGTCAAGTCAAGAAGATATTTTCATTGTAGAGTGAGTACTATAATATTTATTTGGTTACACTGGGATTTTTCTTCACTCTAGGAGTTTAACAAGGAATTTAATTGAGTTACAGTGAAGGCTTTTTTTGAAATCAACTTCTTCCAAAGAACTGCTTCAGAAATGCTTGGCCTTTTCTGAATAAAAATAATTTTGCAGGACAAATTCATAACAGATTTTAGTTTCCACTGTTCATCTCTGACACAGGAAATGGAGAAGCAATAGAAAGCATTTTGTCATAAAATTCAGTGAACACACTTCATTTTCTCTAATAATCACATGTAACAAGCAACTTTCATTTTGCAACTGGAGATGTTTCTTCTTATTTTTCCTTAAATAGCAGAAAAAACATGTTTAGTTGCTTTTCAACTAAGAGGAAAATGTTACAAAGAGGTCATTCCCATTGAATGGTTTATTCTTTATCACTCTATCTCAAGATTTTTTGTTTCTAATGTTTGTATCCATGCATGAATAGTACATTTTTTGGTAATATTATACTGCTAAGCTAGTGATAAACTAGCTGCTTGAAAATAAATGCCAGTTATGCATGTGTGTGAACTTAGAATCGCAGTTACTTGGATTGTACTGATAAGGTTTTTATCCTAAGGTTTTAAAGAACCTTTAAGTTCAGGGAAAGTTTCTTAAAAAGGAAGACCATTATAAAGCTCTGTCCTACCATTCTGTTTTAAACCGGTTTGTTTCTCATATGGATTTGATACTTTAAGTATGAGAAAGATTTAAGTGCCTTGGAGGGGCTATGCTAATTTTCATGAAGGGAATACAAAGCAATTCATCATTAGAACAGTGTTTTACTTGGCAAAATGCCCAGTTACATCGACAGTATAAAATGGAGTTCCTAAAATATTTAAAACACTATTCACTTAACTTTGAAGGTCTATGGAAAAGGCCATTTATACTCAAGAAGTAGACAAACACATTCATTTCTGTTTTCTTCTCAGAAATGTGTATCACTTTTGAAATTCTGTCTTGTGAATTTAGAATCCATAAAATTAAATTCAAGCATTAAACTTTTATGAAGAGAACAAATTACAAATCCCCTAGTAATAACTGAGCTATCACTACTGTTCTCAGTAATTTTAGCTGTCAAATAGACATCTTTCATTGTCTGCCAAGGAACACATTTAAAATTCAGAACAACAAATTTTTTTTTCTTTATCCATGGATAAAAAATGTGTATCAGCTTGTGTTCAACATCTGTAATATTTATACAGATGGGTAAAAGGAAAATAGTTAGATATTTAGATTTTAGATATTTAGAGTTATAGTACAGAAAGTGTTCTTTAAAAAGTAATTTACTCTGATTCATGGTGTACTCAAGTATTAGTATTAGCTAATCTGAGATGTTTTGATACTGTGTAATCACAAGAATAAGGGGAAGAGAAAATGCAAAAGCCTTTCTCTGCTTGATACCATTTCCAACTTTCAGGTATGTTTTTCTGCTTGACTAAGCACTTCCATTAAATTTAGCACTCTAGCTGTACAGACTGGAAGTACTTCTCCATGCCAGTCATTAACATGTTGTGGAACACTAAAAGACCAGGGAAAAAATCAAAACCACAAAGGCTTGTCTTGTGTGGTTGACAGTGTTTTCTATTCAAGGCCATGTCTGAGTGGCAGCTCATAGCATGTGAAAGTTCAGGTGCTTTTTAACTTAATGAACACTCAAAGGCTTGTATATATGACTTTTTTTTTTTTTTTTCTCCCAAAAGAATATCCTGTAGCCCCACTTTTATTTTTTGGAGCGTATTCTGATAATAAACTGGGCGGCCATAGAGTACTAGACTTTATAGAAGGATATCTTCTTTGTGTAGTAGATCTCAATACCATCTGTTGACCACAATTTGGTGGCTACTTTGGTGCCTAATTAGCATTCGCGTGCATTCATAAGAGGAACTGGCAATACTGTGGAGTTATTTTAAAGCACTGAATATCAACACTTTAATAAGGTCCCTGTTCATTGATGATTAAAAACACTTGAGATTAAATTGCAAATAGTTGGAAAAGTAGTTGATTGAGACATGAAGTGGCAAGTTACTTATGCTACCAGTAGCTTTGCAGCTTTTAGAGCTCACTGAAATAAATATATTTTAGACAAGGAAATATAATTGTGTTACAATGGAAGTAATCACACAGGAATGCTAACTGTTTTTATTTGCCCATGAGTACCCTTTTATCGCCTAGTTCTTAAGATTTTCTGATAGGATTTACATCAATATAATTTACTGGAAGCTTGAATACTTCCAAGAAGTTTCTCTTAGAACCCTTTTAAAGCTAATTCTTTTATCAAACCTTCCTGACTTACAAGTAATACATTCTTTAGTATCAACTGTAGGGACCAACGTATAAGTTTATTCTTTCTTCTCAGTATAAACAAAGCATCCTAATATCCTGAAAGATTGTATAACAATAACAAAACTAAACAAACAAAAAAGGAAGAAAGAAAAAAAAATTGCTTGAAAAGTCATGTAGCTCTTAATTTCAAAACGTCTCCCATGATCTGAAAACTGTTCACTTTCCACTGGGGAGGTGACTCTTTAAAGTCTATTAAATTCTACTGCTCTCTAATTTATACTTGAATAACTCACGTTAGGAAATTTACTACTTACTGCTAAGATTTTCTGCTGAAATGATCCACCTTGTCTGCAATGTACGTTGAACCCTTTACTATAGATTCAGTTGTGGTGTTCTTTCGTGGCTGGTTTTTTTTATTAAGAAGGAGCGAGAATCAAGATTACTCATGTTCTGATAAAAATAGAGGAGGAATTTGATGGTATTATCTCATTGTTTTTTAGGAGTAAGCTCCATTTCTCTTTGTAGATTTTTATTACTGAAATTTCAATAGTCAAATGCTATGTTGGAAACCCAGAAATAATCAAAAGGCTATCAAGTGTTTCTCTCTGTGAAGGTCAAAGTTGTTGTTTTGTTTTATTTCATTTTGCTTTAGACATTTCCTAGCTCAATGCAAACTGCTTTCCAAAATGCAAAAATCAAAATGCAAATTCATCTCTTGATGATGAAGGATGAACAAATGAGTTCTTAATTTTTTAATCATCCATATTAATAGTATTCATTTGGCATGCACATAATGGCATTTATCAAAGCATGTGAAAATACTTGACAGACCCTTTATTGAGCGTCTTAACACTTTGTAGGATTAAATCTGTCTTCCAGATAAATGTGCTACTAATAATAATGTGAGGAATACTTCTTTTTACTTAATTCCAAGCAATAACCAGGATTCCAAACTCTGAAAAAATAAAATGCTTCTGGTGGTCCCTGTTTAAAGTCATCTGAAGTGAAATGTATTGCTGCAGTTAGTAGATAAGATCTGAATAGATGACACTTTTTGTACAACAAATGAAAATTAATTCACTGTGTGACCTATTTAGAGAGCTTGCTGTGCGGAAGGATCGAAGGGTAGGGAGAGGGGTTTGTAAGCCGTAGGGGAGGGAACGAGAGTGAATCACATTGTCAGCTCATACAGAGAAGTTCTTTTGTGTTGGAGAATGGAATATTCCAACGGAATAGCTAATATTCTAGGGAATAACTAATCTAAGGGGAAAATAGAAGTCTAATTACTGCAAAATGGATTATGTTGGTGATATTTTGAAAAATTTGATTGCACCCTTTCAGTTCAAGGTTCCTTGGGATCCGGCCTTGCCCATTCCTAGCCCTTGCAGTCTACTTGGTGTATTGCTGTTAATGTGAACACAGGAATAAGCTTCTCTGAGACTGGAACAGTTTCATCTGCAGGGGTGACTGGGGAATGGGTTTGAAACACTATTCTGAGTTATAATCTCTATGACTATACTGTGTAACAGTCTGTAAGCACATTCTTTAATTCTGGCCAGAAAATGAAAACAAATTCTCGGTGAGGTGAGGCAGTTTGTTTACCTAAACTTAAGGAGGAACAGAGTCAGGGTTGACATAACAGAAGGAAAAGGCCAGGGATCCTGCACTGACTACAGATCGCTGAATTAGACCGGTGAATGAGAGCTTGGGGAAACCAAGGCAGGCATTCAAAAAACATACCCTGTTCTAACAAACTTTAATTGCTTGGATTTTTACTGGTTACACATGAACAAGTTATTGAAATTGTGGAGGCCAGTTTCTTATCTCAGAGGAGGCAACTTAGGTATAATGTTCACGGCAAAGGTAAGGGAGAACAGATCAAGCATGTCTAGACTGAAAGGCAATTGAAGAGAAATGATTGTGGTGTGGTGCAGTTTGCAGTTCTAAGAAGTGGAAGAGAAGCAAGAAGAGCAGGATGGGGACAATTCACTTTAAAAATGTTCAATACTGTCTAGAGAATTTAAAGTGGGATAGCACCCTTTCATTTACAGTTATTGCACAAAAATATTCTCTTCCAAGTACCCATTAGTACAATATTCACTTGTTAAAACTGTGGCCTCTGAGAGCACTCAGCATGAAAAGTGCAGAAGAAATGGTGGTTAGAAGAGAAGGTATAGCGGAAGAAAAGGGAAGTATTAAGGTCTCTTTTAGAATCTGAAAATAAAACCAAAGGAGTTGATCAAGTATAAAAATTAAGGCTAACATAACTATGTGAGGATAACCAAGAACTCTAAGAAACTGTACAAAGGGAAACAAGCAAGAGACAAAAACAACCAGGAGAGCTTGCACAGATACATGAGAAATTAGAGGAAGGCAAATACAGTTCCAGTGCCTAATAACAACCAGTATAATTAACAAAAGCAACAGAAGACAAGCTGGAGTACTGAAAGGCAGCTGAGGAAATGTTTATGTGAGTCGGATGAATTAAAGTAGTAACATGAGTTCCTTACTTCACCATAGAGTATTTAAGGAAGTTGCCTCAGAAGTCTCTGAACATTAGCAATTATTCTCTTGAACTAAGGGAGGGTGGGAGAAGTCCCAAGGGAGTGGCAAAGAGCAAATATAGATTTTTAAAGAAGAAAAGGATGCTTCTTGGGAAATAAAGATCATCAGCCTATCTGGGATACACAGGAATTTGCCTGGACAAATTATGAATAAATTTATAAGCATCTAGGGGATAAAAAGTTGATAAGGACAGCCAGCATGGATTTATCAAGAACAAGTCTTACTGAACCAATCTCATTTTCTTCTTCAACCAGAAAACTGTCAGAGTGGGTAAGGTAGAAATAGTAGATATGATATATTCTGACTTTAGTAAGACTTTCTGCATAGTTTCGTATCACATTTTGGTAGCTAA
This sequence comes from Coracias cyanogaster, assembly GCA_033124195.1. Taxonomy (NCBI): domain Eukaryota; kingdom Metazoa; phylum Chordata; class Aves; order Coraciiformes; family Coraciidae; genus Coracias; species Coracias cyanogaster. Next base: position 234,171 of record JAVSBS010026862.1, on the reverse strand, counting down.
CTATGAAAGGGTGGTATAACTAGATAATTTCAATTTAAGATGAAAATGCAAACTACTGTAAGTATCTTTTCTGAACACGGCATTTTTCTTCAGTACCTGAAGGGGATACGTTACTGGTGTTGCAGGCAGCTGTCTAACACACACCAAAACTGACTGCAGGCTCAGAAAACTTGAGCTGTATGGGGATTTCAAAATACTTTAAAAGAGAAGGAAGGGGCAGACAAGTCTTCTCATATGCAAATGTTTACTTCTGGCTCCACAAGGTTTAGGATAAGACAAAATGGGTTTGATTTGTAGGGAAGATGATTTACGTTATATAACATGGAAAGCTTTTTTGGAAAAAAAGGATAATTAAGCAGGAGGAAATAACTTCCCTAGGGAAATTATGAAATCTCTCCTTTAATAGAAACTTTTAAAAGCAAACATCTGTCAGAGGTAGTCCGAGACTCTCTAACCATGCTTCAGTGCAGGAGGAAGGACCGTGTCAGTCTGCAGATCAGTTCCAGCCTTACTCTTGGAGTTCTGTGACATCGTAAGGATTTTTCTCCCTGACTTCACAAAAACATCTGTGTGCCCCAGGCTTGTAATTAAAACATCTGCTGAACAAAGCAGCATTGTAAATTTTGATTCATGAGACACACAATTAACGCTATCAATGTGCCAATCACCTTCCAGTGCGAACTTTTCCTGAGAAGAGTTTCTTTTTAGCACACTTTAGTTTATCAATGACTGATTTTAAATAATACATTAATAGGTTTAATATTTGCCCCCTAATTTAATAATCACATCTTGCCCTAGGCAAATACTTCGTATGAAAGACAGTTATCCTCAAGTAGTTCTTCCGTCATTCTGACCCAGTTATTTTGATTCCTAACTGTCTTTACTTAGTAGTTATACAAATAGGATTTTCATAGAAGTATAATCCATTTCTATTGTAATGCAAAGCTAATTTGTTTGACATTCATTGCCAGTTGCCTGGCTTAGTGTCTAATAGTTATATGCCCACCATTCTCTGAGTTTGCTGTTATTTGATTGCTTTAAGTTTTCATTCTGCTCTCTCTGCAAAGGTAGAATATCTGATTCTTCCTGAATTAGGCACTGTGGGATTAATTTCTTCTTGCCTCGCAGACTGCTCATGTGTTCTTTGATCAGAAGAACAATGAAATGGTTTATACTTTTATAAAACATACAAAAGTAACATTTTAAAATGGTACAGACTACATCCCACAATTTACATTAGTTATTTTCAATAAAACGTTATTATGAAAATATTAAGTATAGTGATAATATCCCATTATATTTGCTGTAGAAAGTGATGTTTCTGTAAGAACACGATCTTAGAAAACATGTTTCTCCATTTGCATGTCTCAAAAAGATGTTCATTCCTAAGAGAAAAACTATGTGGTTTTCAGTATGTTTGATCATTCACATCATTCAGATAGTGGGTGTTCTGCCTTGACAGTGGAATTGTTAAGTATACTGAGAAAAAGAGAAAAAGAAAAAAAAGAAGGGAAGGGGAAAAAGGAAGGAGGGAAATGAGAAAAGGAAAAGGAGGGAAAGAGAAAGGAAGATGAGCTTCTTCCTAATCCCAGTAAAGTACTCGGCTATAATAAAGAAGATTGTGATCTCATCGGACTCATTTCTTGAGTCTTGCTATGTAATAATAATATAATAATTAAGGGTGGGCTTTCAAATTATTTCTGTTGGTTTAACAATAGTGAGGTTTATACTGACTACTATGGGATCAGAACCAAGTCAACAATGATCTCCTGTGTAAATATATTTCTAACTGAGAAAGATTAAGAGCTCAGAATGCAGTGTTACTGTACATGTCTAATACAATATTTGCATTATTTCTGATAGAGCATTTGATAATATTTGCAAAAAACCCCAATCAGAACAATTGAAATAGACACTACTTCTCAACTGTTTAATATGTTCTATGGAAATACTCTATTTTTCTATTGCCAAGCTTAATAAATGGCTTACTTTAACATTTGCAGTTTCCTACCCTCACCAAAACGCAATGCACATTGTGGGTTTTTCTTCAAAGACTGCAGCTTTTAGAAACAACTCGTGCAAGACAGGTAGTACAGGAGAACTAACTCCTAATGAATATTGACTGTGGACTGTTGTAACTTAGTTACTATTCCTACTACTGGTTTATATTCTGCCAATATCTGTTTCTAAAACTGAGCAAAGTTGTTGGCAATTGCATTGTCATCTTGTAAGCTTTTGGCAACGTCAAAGTTTATACTCTATAAAGACACAGCAAAGAAAATATTCTCATGACTCGGATGATCTCTGACCGCTGTTCATAGTAGGACTATCAGACCTGAACATGACTTCAATGTTAGCGAACTTGTTCTCCAAATCACTTCTGCCAGATGACAGGCCGTCGTGTGCTATTCCTCCAGAACATAGCGCTCCTTTCCTAATAAAATAAATGATGCCAAGCCCTCTCCTGCAGCTGAATGAATTTGCCTATCTGTTCTGATACCTGTGAAAGACTTGGTAAAAATATTCCAGAAACTCTTCCTGTAGCCAAGCATAGCTTTGTTTTCTAACTCCTTTATCCTAATTCAGTGGTGCCAGTGATAATCTTACAGCTACCTGCAAATGAATGCCCACAACCACTGAGTGTGTGAAAATGGGAATCACATTTTGCTGCTGGCACTAGTGGCTTTACAATAACAATATTTTTATATCCAGGAAACCTTTTGGCCAAATGCATTATGCTAGGGAATGCAACTTGCAGCATTTGATGCTCACAAAATGTTGGATAAGCAGGTAAAATACTTTTCCCTTCCTATCTCTTTTTTTGGAATAGAAGAAAAGCCTCAGTATCCTATACTTAGACAAGTACAGATGTGATGACCTACCTGAGAAATATTTGTATTATTTCCATAAATAGTCTTTGTAGCAAAGTATCTGGGAATGTGTGAAGAATATACACATTTGTAAGGAAAAAACTGCCCTGGAAATTTTATTTTTATGCTTTTTAACTAGGAGACTGTGAAAATAATAGAGATTGAAAAGTTTTTTGCTACTATTAGAGTTATTTACCAAAATCCTGCTGTGTTTCATGTGGCATAATAGACAACTGTTTCCTGCAAGACTGAAATAGATCTTAAAAAAACATTGACCAAGCCTTTTTTTTTATTTACTAGTATTTTGCTATGATGATGAACACCTAACCTAGAGCTCACCATGCATATAGCATATGGAACAGTTGGAGCCATTGCACAGATTTTTTAAGCTAAACTCTTTTTGCTGGGTTACTGCTGAAGGTCAGATAAGCAGATGCACTCTACCTGGGCTACCTCAATTTTTAGAAGAGATGCTCACTACATTTTCTTGGAAGCTGATGTATTCAGCGATAAGTAGAGTCTTAACTCCCACTTTTGACAATGCTACTACAATTTATTCTTATTTATATGACTAAAAGTGAGACATCCAACTAAATAAAATGATAAACTACACCAAAGGTTTTTAAAAAGCATTGAAAACATCGGTTATCACTGTATGTATTTAATACCTTTTTTGAAAAGGGAGTTATGGGCAGCAAATGAGAGCATTTTGTTGGGTAAATGGAACAGCATCGTTTTCTCAAAATTAAATTATTTAATATTAAACTTAATAACCTACAAACAGAAAATGGTATCTTAATTTAGTATGCCATATGTTTATTGTAAGCAGCTGAGACAGTTAATTTCGTTTTCTTTAGTAAAGCTCCCTGCGTCAAATGTCTGTGTCAAGACATATAAATACAGAAATATTAGTTCTATTTTGAATGTATTTTCTGTTATACATTTGTTTCAGAGAGAGTAGACATGACTGTTTTAGAAACATGTAAGCTTGGTATTTATTAGAATCTCCTCCTTAAAAATGTCTTTGAATATCACTTCCAGTTCAAAGAAGAGAATTTCTAAGCTTTTCCATCTGGAAACAGCTTGCTTCGTATGATCAAAAAGATGTATTTATATACTTTGATTGAGTGGTCCTTTCAAAATAGCAATGTTAGTGATCATTCAAGAACTGTTAGCAGGTTAGGGTTTGCATATGGAAATAGTCATCTGTGGAGTAAAAGAGTTTTGGTTTTTTTTAAATTAATAATTTAGAAGACATGGAAGGTTTTTATTGCACTATTATTTGCACTCTTGTGTCTAAATATAAGTTGTTAATTGTAGCTCTTCCGATAAAAATTATAAGAATGTAAATTTAGGGGGTCACAATAAACTATGAATGATTAATGATGGGAAAAGTTGAGTGTTTGAAAATAAATGAATAGGTCTGTTTTAAAGAAAGTGAAGTAAATATGAGTAAAGTCGTATATTAAAGAATTTCCAAAAGTAGTATAGGACAAATTTTGCCCTTGGAAGCATAAGGAGGTCTCCTGTTGAGCTCAGTGATGCATGTGAGGGCAAAATTTGACTTCATGTGCCTGAAATGTGAGGAAGAAAGTTTAAGAAAGAAAGGGCATTAACTTTGCTAACCTACAAGGCTGTCACACTACTCACCTTTTTTATTCATGATGAGCAAGCTCCCAGAATAAAAACATTTCCTGCTCTGTCTTACTTACTTCAATGAGATTTTTCATCCTTAGTTTGGTCAGGAATTAAGTTCCAAACATTATACTGGATGATATTTGAGATTATCTAACTATTTGGAACTACCTCCTTAAGTAGCAGAAACTGAGCTTCTTAGCACAAGATATTAACGTATTTGTCTCTTGTATCCATAGCAGGGGGGAAGGAAAAAAATTGAGATAAAATAAGAATAAAAATGCTAAAATTATATTTTAAATGAAGAAAAGTGTATTATTTAGGCACGGTGAAGAGTTATAGACCTTTACATCAATGCAACAACAAGTCTGAGACATGGAACCAGTAAGGCTAGGAAACATCAGAATTAAGAATCCATAGATGGGAAACTTGTCACCTTTTATGCATACGCCATACGATAGGGAATTTAATTTCCTGTCTCCTTTCATTGTCTGAGTTACCTGAACATCACAGGAGAGTGGTTAGACGTCATCAGACAGGAGCATCTATGCAGAGTTTGGAGATATTCCAGTCTCCTGAAATCAGGAAAGCATTTTACAGAGCAGACAGACCCAAGTCTGCTCATCTCTATTTCTGTTAAGTAGCAGAGCTAAATTCAGAAGAATTGGAAGACAAGAGAAAATAATCAGCTCTCCGAATCTAGATCATCATTTCAAAATCTACAGTGCCTATTATGTATGCACATACAACAGAAGACTGGAGCAGAAGGGAAGGAGAAGGAGGCTGAATACATTGGGGCTCTTGTTTAAGTTTTTTAAGAGCTTGGTAAAGAAAAGGAGGAGGTAGAAGAGACAGAAGAAAATTTTATTCTAGCAAATATTGCCCTGCTACAGATTTTTAACATTTTTAATTGTTATATAATAGCCTACATTAGCGTCTTTACCTAGTTGCTTTACTACTGTGGTAGTGTTTTGTTATATCTTTTCATTATAGGATTTCCTACTGGTGGCAGGAAAAGTTGAACAGATTACCTTAATTAACTTAATGTTGAGTCAGCTATAAATGTTACCCATGTAGTTTGAGTGTTACAGCTCATCAAGAGTTTTTATCAAGTATTTGATATTATTAATATGTAGTGCTGCATGTTTAAGATGATGGTATGTTATTTCTTTGACATGTCCCAAACCTCCAGTCTGGAATTGATCTATTTCTTGAAAAGGTAAATCATAACACTCATTTCCTTTCCCATTACAGTATACTGATATTTGCTGTTCTTGGAAGTATATCTTTGCTCCCTATTAGTTGTTCAAGCTAAGACGTCTTCCACGTAGTCCTTACATTTTTTCTCTTTCCTTGTTTAAATGCTGTGTAAGTGACATGCAAGAAAATAGAGTCTGCAATTATATTAGCAGTGGGAATGATTGGTTGAGACTTAGTGAAGTCAAATTTCATTTTTAAACATCTGAAATATGCATGACCATTGCAACGATTCAATAGAGCTGTAGATCATGGATGTAGATTTAATAAAGTAAAATGATGACCATATATAAAGACATTAGATTTTATTGATGAAGCTCACGCAATAACTTGTGCTATACTGCACAAATTATCGTTTTTATTTCTATTGATTTCATCTTTTCCTATTAAAAATGTCAAATGTATGTAATTTCTTTATCCTACTTAGACCTGACAAACTGAAGGAAGGCTTTATTGCAGATGCAGTAAATGTAAACATTAAAAGTGACAAAGAAATGATGACAATTTCATTTAAAAGAAAAAACAATAATTTCAGTTAAATTGCAGTTATAAAACAGTAACCTTGTTTCTTATTCTCCTTTAAAAATTTCATAGTGTCTCACCTTCTTTATGTTATTACATGGCTACTTTTAAATAATGACAGCTACCTGCAACATCAAAATACATATTATAAGTTTGTGTTCTTAAGATAAAATAATATGCTTCCAGGATAATCCACTCCAAAGAAAAGTAATGAAATGTAAGTTTCATAAACTATAATTAAATGTGATTAGACAAATTAAAAATATTAATACTGGCACCCTATGAAAGAAAAATGTGTTTCATAACAAATATATCTTTTATATGTAGCTGACAGTCTTACTGCTAGAAAATATCTAGGTAACATTTTTCCCCTACCATATAGGAAAAGTATCTTCCACCTTCTTAGATAATACTTTTTCACTGTTCAGGCAGCAATAAAATCTTTTCCCAAAGGGTATCTTAAGTGAATGGCAATGGGTTAAAAGACAGTTAAGTTCTTGGTTAAAGACCAACACAAATTGGCATGACTCAGACTTTCCACCACCTGTTTATTTCTTTATTAATTGATTAGAAGGTACTCAGTCCAACTCCTAAAGGAATAGTGTCCATATAAGAAATATCATCATAGCTGGCATTAATTGCCATGTTTTTTGGCAGTTCCAGGGACAAGTTAACTAACCTGAAGATTGAACTATTCCTCCATCCAGAGGAAAGTTACCGTAAAGCTGGAGAATAGTAATATTGGCAGAAAGTCTCTTGACTGCCTGTTGGTCTACTAACTACCTCTGTCAGCAGAATGAAAACAAGCCTTCACTCCCCAGGCATCTGAGTCTAAAAGCATTCAGTAATCACTACAAGATTTGCACCGGGAAACAAATAATTAATAGTTTTTTCAGTATAAGCAGTAGCTGGAATCACCAGCCCAACATGCTTTAGACTCACCCAAACAGTTCCATAAATGTCTGGCATTTTGTATTTCCTGGTGCTTTTCCAAAAACCTTGATTGGAGACTGAATGGATGAAACAAAGTGTTGGAACTACACTATTTCATATAAATATAGTATCTTTGATATAATCTGTGTTACCTTTGTTATGAAATAGCTAGCAAAGCTTTTTCTCCTTAAAAACAGCAAAAGGATGTTTGCTTAAAACAGCCTCTACAACCAAAGGCATAAAAATAAACTGTAAAAATAAGATAGCTGGGCAGCCAACATTCTGACACAGATTAAAATAAAGAAAAATGATAGGGCCAACATCAAACGTTGAATGAATAAATGAGAGAAGATACATCTAGTTTCTAGAAAAAAAAATAGTATAAGGACAATTTACCCTTTTCTCATGATAGTATATATTCATTCTATTCAGAAGCAGAAGAGTCCTTTCAGATGTAGGACATAATATGAAACTATTAGGCTTTATAGATTTTCTTGTTGAGAGGTAGTGGACACTGTAATTAAGGCACAATGTATAAATCAGAGTCATAAATTATGAAATTGGAGTAGTCATGATCATCAAATGAGAGCTCCTGAATATTGTGGACTATAGAATTCATCTTTATGTTTTACATTTCAAGCAGATCTTTTCAAGGAGAAGTACATTTTTTTATTATGAATTAGAAAAAAAAATAAAATGCAGCATCAGAAATTCTAGTTCAGTCCTAAAAGGAGCAGTTTCAATGGGTGATTATTAGAGCTTTTATGATTAATTGAGTTTTGGATTGGTGATGAAAAAATTTTGAATCCAAAACAAAAATGTTCACTTCAATCTTAGAACAAAACATATGGTGTTTCTCTATCTGTATTAAAGAAATGGAGGCTGAAAGCTGCCAGATATGTATAATCTGTATTTTGGTCCTTGGCTAAAGAATAACCCTGGGGGCTGATTTCAGCCTTTTTATTACAGATCATCGAGCAGCCTGATCATAGCAGCAAGTAGGAGGGGGAGGATAAAGAATATTTTCTCTTGATCCTTCCTTGCCCTTTTGTCTTGATATTCTTTTCTGTCCTTAGGCTTCTTTCAATTCTTTTTTTTTTTTTCTACCAGTTGTGTATAGTTGGAATTCTCTGTTGTGGTTTAACTGCAGCCAGCATTTAAGCCCCACGCAGCCACTTGCTCAGTCCATGCCCTGGTGGGATGGGGGAGAGAACTGGAAGAGTAAAAGTAAGAAAACTTGTGGGTTGAGATAAAGACAGTTTAACAGGCAAAGCAAAAGCTGCATGCAGAAGCAGAGCAAAAAATTAATTTACTACTTCCCATTGGCAAGCAGGTGTTCAGCCATCTCCAGGAAAGCTGGACTCCACCACGCGTAATAGTTACTTGGGAAGATAAACGCTGTAACTTCAAACATTATCCCCTTCCTCCTTCTTCCCTCAGCTTTATATGCTAAGCATGATGTGATATGGTCTGGGATATCTCTTTGGTCAGTTCGGGGGTCAGCTGTGTCCCCTCCCAACTTATTGTGCAGCCCCTACTTGCTGGTGGGGTGGGGTGAGAAACAGAAAAGGCTTTGATACTGTGCCAACATGTTCAGCGATAGCTAAAACACTGTTTTTGTCACAATTCCAGCACATAGCACCATACCAGTTACTATGAAGAAAATTAACTCTGTCTCAGTCAAAATCAGCACATCATCTAAGTCTTGATTACTTTCTCATAAGCATCCTAACAACCTTCACATAGCAGATGCGTATCATAACCAACAAGATATGTCCCAGCCAACCAGTCAGGAGGGACAGGGATCAATTCCACTAAGGCTCGGAGATGTCTTCTCTTCTGCGGTGTCATGGATTTTAGTGCTCTGTAGTTTCCTTTTTTTTTTTTCTCCCCAAAGTGGATTACCTATCTACTAAAGCACCCACAATACATGTGTGCTCATAGAGTTGCCATCAGCTTCTTGTGCATTGCTACTTTCTTAAATGACTTTCTTAAAGAACTAATTCTGATAAATTTTAAATGCATTCTGATATAAAAAGAAAATTCAATTTAAGGATTTTTTAGGAGACATTGCAGAGAATTAAAATGAACAGGGAAAAGAAAGCCAAAATCAAATAGAGGAAAACTGACCAGAGAAAATGCAGTAGGCAAATCAAATGTAGAGCCAAAATTAAAAGTCTAAAGAGATGGTGAAATATGAAACAGCCCCACACTAGTTCTGCATCCTGGAACCAAGGCTGTGGGGAGCATCGCAGAACACCCCAGCTTCAGCTGTAGGAGCCTGACTGGTTTGGAAGCTTCTGCAGTTATCAAGCCAGAAAGCATGTCTAGTCCTGAATAAAATAAAATTACAGCAAGCAGAACCAACCTTTTAACTCTCTTTGCTAATTTCCTTTTTTTCCCCCTGTAATTTCAGAATATTTTTGTTTGGAAACGTTGAATTAAGTTTCATTTAAAAATATTTTGGACACTACATGCCACTGTATTAGCAAACTATCTTCCCAGCTTTAAAAAAAAGTAAAAATTAGTCTGTATTATTAGCAATTATAAGTATTTTTGTGCAGAAGTGTCCTAGTATAACACTCTCTCTGAACAGTTTTGGATAAAGCATTTTGAGGGAATGTTTTAGTTGAGGAAAAAAAAGCTAAAAGAAGATACTATCAAGATGTACAGAATCAGGAAGGTGGTAAACACAGGACTGTTGGTCACCCAATTTCACAGAACCAGAACCGGAGGGCAGTCACCGAAACTAGGAGAAGACTTGATTATATTAGACAAAAGACAGTATTTTTTCCTCAGTGGTCAGTGAACTTGTGGAATTTGTGGCCACAGCAGGTTGCAGAGTAAACACCATCGGTAGATTCAAAGGAGGGTTAGACATGGATGGGTAACAGCAGGATACACAAGCATGTATCTTTTACATCCCTAATTTAACATGAGTGCTAAGGAATACAGGGGCAACAGATTGCACACGATGGCCGTGTTGTGTCTCTCCCCTAAATGGCTTTTGTTTTCTCTCTTTCTGTAAAGCAAAGTAATGTTCTTAATCTCTTCTAAAAGCTGCAGAAAAATATAAATAATATTTGTCAGTTTACTTGAATTTCTCACCAAACAGCCAAAACTCGAAGACAGCTATGAGGGATTCTATGGATTTAAGCTGTAGCCAGAAAACAAAATAAAACAAAAACATGAAAATGTTTTTTCTGTTTTTCCAGACATTACTGGAAATGACAGGAATGAGAAACAGGACTTGCAAATAACTGTCTTAACCTTTCAACTAACATGATAAAATATTTAGCTAATTCAGTTTTCTTTTATTTTAGATTACTTGCAGTCTAGCTTCTGCTATTTGCTTCTGTCATCATCCAAAAAGGTAATTTATAACTAAATTTGTTTTAATTTTTTTGTTATTTTAAGTTAGCATTAAAGAAGAACCTCCCACAGAGACATTAAATTCTCTGCCAAGTGAGACTACAATTACAGGGTCAGTAATGTTGCAAACCACCCAAACCCTCTGTCTGTGTCTACTTGCAGGAATAAAAAAATTAATTCATTTGCTTTGCCTTTTTTTGGCCTATCAGCGTTATAGATGAGAAACTAGATAGGTAATATATCAGTATGGTAAGTCAAGTTTTGAATATTATATGCCTCTGCAGTGATTTCCAGGAAAAATAAGCACACATCATGAAGCTATTCAGTGCTACCTAGTTTTCTCAGACCAAGTCCCTCACAGTGCAAAGTTAAATTCCTGAGAATGCAGAGAAAGGATATACCTCTAACAGCATGTACAGATGGTTTAATTGTGCTTTTAACTAAAAATACTTCTACAAATTGCTTTAAGATGAAAGAACATTTTTAGGGAATTTAAATCCTTCATTTCTAGAAGAAATTATGATTTTTATTTTTTTTACAAGGGGGAAGTATATGCAATCTGATAAATGTTTTTCTCAGGCTCATGTCATATAATGTCAAAAATATATGTCACTTGCATAATCTTGTTTATATAGCTCTGATTATAATACATCTATTGGTCTTGGCAATTTTTTTTTTTTCATAGATGAGGCTTAATCATTCTTACAAGCAGAAGGACAAATATGCTACACGTGTTAAATTTATCTTGGTTTTAATGTTGTTGTCCAGACAGGGTCTCAGATTGTCACTTCCTCACATATTTTATCTTCTGGCTATCTCATAGATTCATTGCTGTTTCCGTTAGTTCAGCTGAGACCTGTACAATTGTGACTCAATAAACCAGTACAGCAAACAGCAGACCTGTAAAGAAGAGTTCAGATGTAAACAGAAGTTAAACAAATGGGATAGAAAATGGTGATTTCATGTTTACCCACCATTTTTCTTCTATATGTATTACTGAGGCTGGTAAGAACTTTTAAAAACACATTAATGAGATAATTATTTTCCAGAAACTTAAATTTTTACTTAGCACCATTATAGCAGAAGCTGAGATACTGTGCTGTTAGCAAACATCTTTCCAGTATCTTCAAAGTTTGTACAGAGCCTTCTTGTTTATATGCTTGTTAAATTGTTAGTCCAACAGTCTCTAGCAGAGAATGAGTTTTAGAAGAATTATACCATCCTGGAAAACTGGAAATAAACTCAGTATACAATTGCTTAATTTTGCTTTATATCACAGTGTTTACGTGAGCATGAATATTAGTAAAGAACATGAGACAGAAGCGTAAGAACTGTGATTCTGGTATGTGAAGTCTTATTACATTAACAGTCGTAATATAGCATGCATTTTGAAGGTGTAAGTGTTGTAAATTGTGCTGCAATGTAAGCTAGTAACTTGTAATTATTATTGTTGATATTTCTTTTAGAATCTTTGATTATTTTTTTGCTTTCATAATTAAGAACAAGGGTACCATTATGTTTCAGATTGCAAAAGAGTAAAACAATGTTCAGGACATCATTAAAAAGCTCCACTTCCCTGTGACCCCTCTGAAAGCAGCCACAAATTTTTAAGATGGCAGATTTTCCAAGAAGTACTTTTATAATTAGGTTCCTAAATAATTGTAAAAAATTTAATTTTAGTGATTTTAAAGGAAAACACAGAAGAAAAATAAACTGTAGCCTGCGTGATGGTTTCCAATCCTTTTTACGTCCAGTGCAGATCTGGCAAAGATAATGTTCAACATTAATTAATATTTCTTTTGTTCACTATGAATGGTAATTTTAAAATAAGAAAGAATAATATTGTAAAACGAAAGTGAAAAGCAAAATATATTAATGGCATGCATTTAAATAAGGTAGCATTACAGTCATCTAGATGATTTTAAGGTGACAGAGCGCTATCCACTAATTTCTGCACGAAAGTCATTCTTGTGTTCAGCTGCAGCATCTCTTTTTAGACAGAATTAAGAACTATTAGAGAATTTGTGTGAAGTCTATTTCCTATAATTAAAAAGACAAGTGCTTTATTTCTTTTCTTTCGTTAACTTCAAAGGTGAAACACTGAATTTTGCTTTCTCTGCTAATCTCACTTTATCTGCTAGAAAAAAACCTGTCCTACCACTTTTAATACAGATGTGTAGACTATCATAAAACTACAACCTACATTTGTCTTGAATAAGCAAAACAGATTTATTTTCCAAAACTCAGCTATTCGCTAATCTGTTTCAAATATTTTGTCTTATAAATGAAGAATACCAGAACTACTTCTGACCCTTGTTCCATAGAAGTCTCGGTCTATTATCTACAGACAAAACAGCACTTTCCTACTTGCTCTTCTCTGTATACATCGGAGAATTGTAGTTTCTCACTTATTTACAGTTTCACGCTAGAAACTCACATTCAGTCAGTCATCTGCCATGAACCTGAAAGTCTTAAATCTCCACCTCAAGTGCAGTGAAGTGATTTAGATTCCTTTTTCTCATCAAGGAACCTGTTTCTAGATGTGGAATGTAACCCTAGATCTCAACATCAGAGATGCCTGCCCTGGTGGCTGAGCTATGAATTCTGCAGTGGTGGGTTTTGATTCCCTTTTGACCCTTGTTTGTACCCTTGTTTAATTTGTTAAGAAAGCAATTAAATACGGTTTGAGTTACTAAGGGTTGAGAGGGATGGTAGATATCTCTTAGATATCTCTTAAAAACCTCACTATTTTCTATCTCACTCAACACCAGGCTGCTTGTCCTGGTTTCAGCTGGGAGAGCTAATTTTTCTTCTTAGTGGCTAGAATAGTGCTGTGTTTTTGATTCCGTATGAGATTTGGTATGAGAAGAATGCTGATAGGATGCAGATGGTTTTAGTTGTTGCAACCAAATCAAGGACGTGTCAAATTTCCATGTCTTACTAGTGAGCAGGTGCAGAAGAAACTAGGAGGTAGCATAGCCAGAGCAACGCACCCAAATTGGCCAGTGGAATATTCCATACAACATTGTGCTCAATATAGAGAGCTGGGCCTTGGTGGTGAGCAATTGCGTTGTGCATTACTTGTTTTTATACTCTACTATTGTCATTATTATAATGATTATTTTAAATTTATTTCAATTGTTAAATTGTTTTCATTCCAACCTACAACTCTCCTTACCTTTATCCCTCCCATTCTCTTCCCCATTCCCTGGGGCAGGGGAGGGTACCTGGTGTTTGGCTGCTGGCCGGATTTAAACCATGACACTGCCGTACCTCATGGAAATGTCTTATTGAATACAACAGGAATAAAACCTGGTTTTAGGGAAGTTGATTTCTAGCCGAAGTAGATTCACTGAATGCTTTCAAATAAAGTAGTAACAGCAAGCAGGCACATAATTAACAATTCCCATACAAGGATAAATAAATAAATCCGCATGAGATAGAAAAAGTTTTGGTATAATGAATGCTCAATTAGTTAAAATATTTTATAAATATTTTATAGAAAACATAATTATTTAAATAATAAATCCATAATATAAGTGCTTAACTGATGCCAATTCGAAAATAAACATTAGACAACTTGTAAAAACAAATGACATAGCACTATGCAGTACTGTATTAAAAGTTTGGGTTCTTTTAAACACTAACATACAAAATTGAAAAAATATTGTTCAAAATTTCCTGTCTTAACTCGTCTTTTTGCTAACAGTAGAGATTTTTCTCTGCTTGTTTCAGGCTTCAAGAAAAGCAGTGTGAATTCTGCTAAGACACGTTAAGTGGAAAAAAGAGACCATTGGAATGTTTGCCTTTTTGCCGTGGGAGAGTTTTGTCACATGCAGTGCTTCAGCTTTGAAAGAGTTGAATAATTCTGTTTGCCCGGATTGCGGGGTGTCACTGAACAACTCACATCAACAACATCAACAGCTACATCAACATCAGGTGGTCTGGAAAAGACCTAAAACATTAGTTCTCTCTCACTTCTTTGCCAATTAAGTGGCTTCTTTATTATCTGAAACTGTACAATTACCATTTTCATTGAGTGGCATTTATTGCTATAGACAGACTAATAATTTAGGTAACAAGCTGTTCATGGACTTAGAAACCAGACATATTTTTTGTTTCCAGGTTGCTGGCACGTCTCTCTGTTCTAGATGTAGTGGCAAAATATTTGACACTTAAGAGAAATGCAAGTCATAAACAAGATGCGCATGAAAACACACCACCCTCCCACAAGCCTCAAAACCCTGATCCAGTAATTACTTTGTTCTGAAGCCAGTTCAAGATGTGTATGACTTTTTTGGAGGTAGGAGGGGAGAAATAACATTTATTTCATTTAGCATGGTCAGTGGTAGAATATGGTTAAATATTTTATTAATGAGAGGGCGTATACTATCTTTTGATGTCCATTAGAAGGGGTTCTATTGTGGATTCAGTCGTGCACAGATGACCGCATATTTATTTCTTAAATACAACCGTGAAATTCTTAAATGCTACAGAGGTGTCACAACTGAGACTGGAGTAGTCCAGAATAAGACTTTCAGTCCTCCACCCATAGTGAAGTCAGTTCAGGGATACTGAAGTTCTTACAGCTTAAACTGTGTTTTGTTGCAAATCCATTTGACTCTCTTCTTGGATTATCAGGTTATGTGGATTTACTTTCTCAATTCAGCCTGAAGGTTTGAGAATCCCTGGTGTTTGATATTAGCTGTTCTTGCTCTCTAACACTTATGTTGCCTGCCATATACTTACTTGTGACTATCTCAGTTTGTAAAAATTTCTCTATTCACTGGAGATCCAGAGGAAAAGAATCAGTGGGCTAGTAACACTGGTGTCATACATCGGCCTTTTTTCTGATGCTTGTAGTGGTAGAGCTGCTGCCCAGGCTCCTGTGGACTTCAGAAATGCAGTTCCTCTTGCATCTAGGCAGCTTATTTATCCACTAAAGATATTTCTGCATGTCTCTCACAGGACTAAGAAAGAATTTTGTCGTATCAAAATTTGTCAGACTGTACCTTTAAATTGTCCATGTTTGGAAAACAAATTGTAAATCTAGCCACTACTAACATCCACAGATTTAGCAGTAGAGAACCTTTTATTACCTGAAGTGAGTGTTTCAATTCTAAAGTGGTTCCTTCATTGGTCATACAAAACACCCTCACCCCTAGAAGTTCTTCCTAACCACTGCTGTCTTTTTTGCTTTGATCTTCAGCTTTGTAGAGAAGGAAGCATGCTGATGATTCCTTGTTGTATCTGCACTACTTGTGGACATTTCTAAACATTCATGGGCATGTGGTGATTGCATTATTCTAATATTGTTGTCTTTGCTTTGTTATTTATGCTGATGTTTGAAAGCACAGGGAATATTCAATTCTTCAAACCCTCCTTTGGTTTAATAAATTGGATACATCTAGCAAATCATTGGGTCTGTCTGAAGAGATACCTAAAAGACATTGTAGATGAGAAGTACCTTGGGTAACAGATTAGAGATGCAGAATTTCTTTGGAGTGACTAAGAGAAATCCTTATTACCATGAAGGTTAACAGGTTGCTTCTTGCATCTGTGGCAAATAGATTGTTTAATAATGAACTCAATAGGAGCACCTGGCACTCAATGTAGTTAACAGGAGTGGCTAACATTCATTTGGTTAGTAAGTGAGCAATGCTAGAGAGTTTAGCTTTCTAGCATTAAATGCAGTGAGGCCTTCCTACCTAGCAGCAGAACAGCGAGTATCTAAAAGTTAATTTAAGCTCTTCCTCAGGGGCAGCAAATCAACCCAGACATCAGCTATATTTCTCAGAGACTAGACTCCAACTTCTAAGAGAGAAGGACAGGAGTGAAAACTGAGGACGGGGGAGAAAAATTGGGAGAAACCCTTAAAAGCCCTCAAAGCATAGCACCTGGGAACCTTCAGGTGCATCCAATAATGTAAGAGCAGGCTTTAGAAAGACAGCTGAAGGTCTAGTGTAAATGAAGAACAGCTGAAGGGTGGGGTGGTGCAGCTGCTTGGTCTCATTGTTCTGCCGTCCATTTCAGGGTGAGGGTGAGACTTCAGTGTGATGGTGGATTTCTTTCTTGGTGGTTGCTGTACGTTGCCTTCAGGACCTGGAAATAATAGTTTGCCAGTTCTATGATAAAGAAGTGAGACAAATACCCATGGAGCAGAGGAGCTGAAGATGTTTTAACTTTTGCTGATGGTCAGGTACGTGGTTGATGTTCTCTGGGGAGCTTGTGTTGTTTTCTTGGAGGTTTGTATGCTGTTGTTTCAGTTTAATTCCTCTCTTCTTCCATCTCTTGGGACTCGGATGCTTAGTCTGCAGGCACATGTTGCTTACTTCTGGCCCTGGCCTCTGAAAGAGGGAGAGGAAAGTATAAGGATTCAAGGCAGTGCCATTTAAAAGTTGCAACACTTCACAAGTAGAGAAAAGTTATCTAACTACTCCTCTTTCACCCTCCTGTTCATAATCCTCTTGCATATAGACAGTCTGTGATTAATGGGTGTTCATTTACATTCTTCCTCCTTTTTTCCTCTATCTCTGGGTGTTTTTTGGGTTTTGTTTCATTGTTTTGGGGTTTTTTTTGGAGAAAGATGAGGGCAAATGAAGTTTAACAGTTTAATCCTATAAAAAGGTCTTTGCCTATTTTGTGATTGCTAGGAAGTCTACAAGGTTCTTCCCTATGTCTTAGGATTCTTCGTTTTCTGAGTTGTGGTGTTTTGGTTTAGAGGTTTTTGTGTGGTTTTGTTTTGGTTTAGGGTTTGTTTTGTGTGTGTGTGTTCCATGAAAGAATTTTAAACTTATGTAGAGCATGCAGCTGTGGACAATAATCACCCTGAAATTCCACAGATTTCTACATGTTTCCATGGGTTTTAAGTAGAATACGTACATCAGAATAAGGCAAAATGTTTTAGAAAGGTGCTTCTTCTCTGATTAACACCTTGGCTACAACATTAGAGATAATAAAAAACAAAGTTGTGATTGCGTCAGGAAGGCATTTCAAACAAAAGACTTGGTATTCTGCTTCTTATCTCCTTCCCTGTCTTTGCACTTTCGCCTTTCTGGCTACCTGTTGGAGCCCTGTAAACTGTAGTAGCTCAGGATGGTGCTATCTAAGGTGGTTTGGTCAGGTGAATTGTTACTTTTATGTAATTAATATTCCCTTACCAGAACCATAACTGAGGGAGTAAGGTAAAAATCCCTTGCATGCTTGTGTGTCTTGTGGGAGGTTTGCAATTTGTGCCTCTTGTAATCATTTTTGCACCCATTTTTTCGAATTGGGGGTTACTGGCAAACACCTAGTACATTTTAATTCTTCTTGTACCTCATCACATGCTATATAAGATTTTCTTTTTTTTTTTTTTTAATCTTTAGTCTTTGACTTTGAAGCATTTTGCTGGATTTATTAGTTTGATTTGCTTTTTTTTCCTAGATCTGGAGGGGGCTGGGGATATGGTAGATAAGAAAGTGTGGGAAGTTAGTATCTATAACTATTCCATTTAATGGCTACTTGTAGAAGATGGTCACTGACAATTAACTATCCTATAGGTAAGATTAAGTCTTCACTATCATGAAATATGTCAAAAGCATGCTATGAAGAGTTCTGAGTCATTCAGTTTATACCATGAAACAGATATTTTGGTGAAGGTACTTCAATTATGTATTCCATAAGGAAAGACAAAAATAATTGCTTCCTTGTGAAATTCTGTATTTCTTTCTAAATATGTCCACATTGATTTACCTTCTGGAAAAACTGTCATTTGATTGCACATTTTGTTTGTGTTTATGTAAATACATTGTATTTAGGGGTATGATGGGAAATATTCCATCACGCGTGTTTCTTTTGCACAAGCATAACTCCTATAGGAAAATGAAATCTTACAACAAAGGAGCAATAATAGATATAGGAGGGATTTTAAAAATAGCTGTTTGTTTTCCAAATAAATAAAAAAATGTATTTCTGTTGGTTTTTTTGTGTCACTCCAGAAGCAATTTATCAAAATTTGTATGAGGATAGCTACTTTTTTTTTTTGGCTTGTAATTGAGTCTATCTGCTGGGTACTGCTAACTTGTTCTGGCTGACTGTAAGCCTTCCATTTGTTTCTGAGAAGTAAAAAAACTTTCAGGTGGACCAGATTGTGCCTAAACCAAAAGTATTAAATTAATAAACCAGAAAGAACATCTCTCTCTTTCTTCACAAGGTCAATTGCTTAATCCTTTTTCTGAGATTATACAAATTCATCAGTGCCTAGTGGGCCTGTCTGTCATTGCCCAGAACCACACAGTCACTTAGCTGGTACAAAATAAGTGAAAAGCTGGTACAAAATAAGTAAAACACTATCAAATCAGAACGATCCTCTTTTGCATCAGTTCTATAATGGCATAAATGACAACATAAATTACAGCAGAAAGTGAGATTTTTCTGTCATGACATACAGAGAGAAGTGCAGCCTTGGTATAAACTCAGCAGCTCCTCTCTGTTCTTGTTTGTTTGTATAAAAGACTTCAGTTTTTCAGAAGAAACACTAACCTGAGGTGTTAAAACCTGCAAGGCTCTGGCTCAGTCATGCTGACAGGTGGAAGTAAACAAGTACAAAAATGGAAAGTGTTTCACTTTGGGCAGGGGAAGGAGTTCAGAGCTGAGTATTGAGGAAAAAAAAAAAGGACTCTTTTTCTGATGCTTGTTAACTGTTAAATCTGAGTGCGTTGGACCTATCTCTAGCTGATAATTTTAGTACAGCTGTGATTTAAACTTATTATCTAAGCAAGCACTCTTCACAGGGAAATTACTGGATGATCAAGCTCTACAATCCAAATCTGTGGTGAATTAGCTAGTCTATAAAGGGCTCTTTAACAAAAATTTCCTTATCATTTTGTTATTGGAGAAAGTATTTTGGTATTTAACTCTATCATTATTTTGTATAAAACTAGCCATTTTGCATATACTTCTGATCTTTCTTCGTTTGTTAAATATTCTAGGATAATGAACATCTTTTCCTGTAACTAGAAGGAACTGAGAGGAAAATCATAATTGTGCCCATCTTTCTTACCAATTTCTCCCACTCCATCCTCTTTTATTGATTTTTTTTTTTTCTTTTTAGTGTCCAAATCATAAATCCATTCTGTTCATTCTCTAATGTAACTTGTAATCTTGATATGCAGGAGAGACAAAACGTACCTTGCAAATCAATTGTCAGCCAGAGTGAAGTGGGAAGGCAGATCCTCAAAATGCGCTTGGGTCCTTGACCTGCTTTGATTGACACAGATACGCATGACTGATGCAGTGGCAGGCTCAGCAAGCCATGAAGTAGTTTTATTTAACCAGGGAATTGTCCATGTCTGAGAGTGTTACTTGTATGGTGTGTGTCTATGAATAAATATTTCTTAAGTTTGTATGTTAATGGTGCCTTTAGACCTGAACTGCATCTCTCTCCAAGATTGCAGTGCATGATGTGTGTGTGCTGAACAAGGAGATCCTGGGGGGGAGTCTCCTTGATGTATGAAGAGCTGACAGCAATTCACTTTAACACTTAACCTGACCAAGCTCAGTGTCTGTAAAAAACAAACAAAAAAAAAAAGTCCTTGAAGGACAGTGCTATACTTGTGTTGCATATGTTTGCTATGGAGAATAGGAACTACTCTGTTGTTTTTCCAGTAGCTTTTCTTGGATTTTTTTGGTTGTGGTTGTAGCAGGGGTTTTTGTTGGTGGTGTTTGGGGTTTTTTTGAGTTACACCAAGCTCCATCTTCTGTCCAAAATTATTGAAGTACTGGACACAGTTTGAGCAGCTCTTGTCGGTGTTGAGAAACAGTGGATTTCTCCCAGTAGTGGATCCTGTAGCATTATCCAAGCTAATCCCAAAGAATCCCTTTTCTTGTACACGCTGCATGACGGTATTTCAGGCTTATCCTGTACCATTAAGGTGATTAGGGTACCTGCTATTGAAAAGTAGTGTTCAGAGCCTGCAGTAACCCAGGAGGGAAGTGGCAGAAATGTTGCAGTGAAACGGAGAGAGGAAGACCAAACCATTAGTTAACATAGCATTGAAAATATAGCAGTTGAGTTCTTGAAATATTTAAGCATTTTAGATAGCTGCTGCACCTCAGCTATTAAATAGTGTTCCTTTACTGAAATGTGATAACTGGGTGAGAACGTTGTTAAGTTAACACAAGGCTGGCAGGTTTTTAACAATAGTATTTTTGCCTTTTCTAAGATATGCCAGGAGTGCTCATTGTTGGCTATTATCTTTTGGTTTAGGGTACGTCTTTTAGACGTGCACTTACAATGTAGCTGGAGGGCAGTTTAATGGAAGTGTTATTTTATTTCACCAAATTAATACTTTTTCAGCTTAATGCTTTCTCTACTTCTGTGTGTATGTGCAATACACTTAAGCAGTTAGTAGTTTATACCTTGTATTTTGTGGATATTTTGATGTTTCTAAGCATGACTGTTCGAAATTCCTTGGTAATGTTTATTATTTATGATATTTGAGTGAAAATACACAGGTGAGGTTAAGTCTGTGACAGAGCTGTCATGGCAATCTTTTCTGACTGTTTTTCCCCAGGACGTGGATAAATCTTTTTCTCCAGGCATTACACAAATCAAACCTTTCTGTGATTAGTGCTCTCGTAGTAGGTGTTTCCCTCAGCTGTAGCTCCTAATTTTGCACCCGCGCCAGCATCTGCAGCGTGTGGGTGTGGTGTTTGGAAACCTCTGTCTTGTTTTGTGCATCTCCCCAGACTCATTTACTAATGCTGGCCGTTAACTCTCCAGCTTTTGCACCTCTTCCAGTGCTCTCACCTTTTCTTGGTATCTTCTGCTGTTTCCACAGCCTGTTTGGATTTTTCCTGGGCTGTCTTTTACCCTGCTGCTGCCTCGCGGACCTGCCTGTGCTCTGCTCACATATCACTTTATTATCTCAGTATTGAGCATCATTTGGAAAGTGCAACGCTGTCTAAAGTTATAGTCTTCACTGGCCAATCTGTCAGGCTGAGGGATAAAGATTGCTTGGCAAAAACTATGACCTTTATAATGATAAATATGTTGTCCTGTTCATCACAATAAATATAAAGCATTGTCCTGACTTCCTGATAGGACAGTGCATGTACTATGAAGAGCAATGTTATTTTGTGTATGCCACTTCTATGTATGCAGGACTTTTATTTAAGAATTAAATAGAAATAAACACAAGCGTGAAGGTTGAATAAGACAGATTCATGTAATTTAAGGGATGTAATTAAAACACCATAGACAGGAAATTTATTACTATTAAAATAATTTTAGAAAGTGTTTTTCTATACTAAAGAGCTAATTTGTATTTTTACGGCTTGGTTAATACACTGTGGTGATATTCTAAAGCTGCAAAGCATTAATTGTCATAGAACTAAGACTAAAGCCTAATATTTTTAATTTTAATGTGTTCAGAGCAGTTTAATGCTGTTCAGTTCTCCATATTTCCATGTGTTTTAAGCAGCAAAAATATTCTTTGAAATTAAGAAAGACCAGTTGTTTTAAATTTAAGCCGACTCAACAGGGCAATGGACTATGTCTTAGATTATGAAGAGTTCAATTCTGGCACCTTTTTACTGCTCTATAACATGATCTACATCAATTTCTAACTTGCTTTCTTTGACTCTTTTTGTATAGTTTTAGTGGGCTCTGCAGTTGTCCTTTCAATGCCTGTAAAATTCTAACCACCTTGGGGTCCTGATCTTAGCATCTTTTTGAAACACAGAAAATAATGAGTATTCTGTACAAATGTTAACTATTTTATATAAATAGGAACACTGATATCCATTCACTGTGTACTCTTGATACTTCAGTCTTCCTACAGCCCTAATTTGTATTCCGTTAAAATTTACACTATGCAGTTTAAATGTCTTATGTTCATCATAATTTTTCAAGAAAGAGGGAAATATACTGCAGATTTAATTTCATTTTTGCCAGTGTAATTCAAGACTTTTTCTCAGATTAATAAAAAAAATTCACTGAAAGTAAATTCTAGAGTTACAGAAAAGTGAATATCTACTACACTGTGTTCATGTCATGACTAAACATGGCAATTTTGTGCAATGGGAAAGCAGTTACCCCTAATTTCCTAGTACTACTTCGTACCTTGAAAGAAACCCAGAGATCAGGTAATATATTTGTTTATATCTATCTTGTATTGGGTCTGTGCACTAAAGACAGAGGTGCTTCGTAGTAAAGAAAACATATGTCACTTATATGATGAAGGAATTGTAGTCTAAAGTCTTATCAACATTACAATGGAGGTTAGACTGGATGATAACGTTGTTATTTTTTAATTTTAAAAACTGAGTCACTGAGCTGATTATGTCTTCTTTTGTACTCAAAGAAGCATCACTCTACGATTCCTTGTTTTTGAAACAAAGTGTTAAAGGGTTTCTAGTGCATTTAAAATGTAGGGAACTCTAAATGCAGAGCTGTTTTTGTTTCCTTGTTTCTCCCAGTGTACATGATATACAAAGTTATCAACTTCCACATGGAATGATTTGAACTCATTCTCTTATTCTGCATGTTTAACCCAACTAATTTTGTGAAGTGGAATCTCTATGCTTTTATGAAATAATGTAATGGTATTTTCTTTCTTAGTTCATAAGTTTTATCTTCCGCCTCAACCAGGACACTTGCTAAAATAAATTTTCAAGGGAAAATAGCTTTTTTTTTTTTTTCCATTTTTGGTTTCTCTTTTAGTAGTAGTGGAATATATTAGGGCTTGGAGGAGGAGGAGGCTGTTTCAGTTTTTGTTTGTTTGTTTGCAGAGGGCAGGGGCTAGCATTTTTATTTTAAATGAAGAAGAAATAACATTCTAAACAGGCTACGGGTCTGAGACATTTTTATTATTATTAGTTTAAATTTGTAAACAAGAGACCATAGAAACACCAATTTGTCTTTTTAAGTAAATCAGACTTTCCAAGCTTTGTGTGTGCTGCTTAAAAGTGTGGAAATATTTAATGTTCATTTAAAATTTGCTTCAGGCAGCTTCTGTGAGTTTATCTACTCATGTAAAGAACAACAGAGCATTTCCAATACACAGTGTTGCTGTGGTGTTTGCTACAGCAAGATTTTGGCTATATATGTATCTATATATCTTCATTTTCCCCTGGAGCTTCCATCAGATAAGTAATGTTTGATGTAAAGCTCAGTGGAAGAATAATAAAAACTGAAAAGTTTATATTTTTGATCAAAACCCATTGTATTTTGTTCCTTAAAGGTTTAATTAGCTCTGATTTTCTTTGAAATTAAAAACAAGTTGTTCTGTGGTGATATTCCCCTGACAGCTACTTGATGGCATGTGTTAAGTCTATTCTTTAGCATTATTAAGGAATATTTTATAACTGAATTGTTCTGAAATGTTTTTCTCCCTCTTATACCTTGAAACTTTACCAGAAAAAGAGCATTCAGATTAATGAAAAATATTTCTATTGTCTACCAGTCTCTTCTTAGCACAGATGGGTTCCAAATTATGTAAATGGTTTACTAAGAGGGTTTATCTGGAGGTACTATCAGTCTGATGAATGTTGAAGAGAATACAGCTTCTGGCATAAACACTCAATTACCTGAGCAGCCTTTGTCCACCATTATTTTCAATTTGAGCTAGAAATCCTGTCCCTAATAATTCATAACCGGTCACCCAGTCTCTTTAGTTGTGCTAACCTAAGGGGAGAAATCAAATCTCTGCTGAAATGTTAAAGGAAAATACAAAAATATTCTTGCTGACTAGTATGTAATCCAGGCAAAATTTCTCATTTGCTGGGACTTCATTGCTGTGAACCTTTTGACCAGATTTATCAGGCTGATGGAGATTTGGTAAAGCTTTAGAGAGTGCCATTAAAATCCATATCCACTGAAATTAAAATTACTTTCTCTTCTTGTACAGAAAGTGAATGCAAAGTTGGTAATAAAAGTGCCTTCTATTAAAGAAGATTGCTTATGTCAAAAATGCACATTTGACTGTCTTTGAGCTTGTTAGGTTTTATCAAACTTGAATACATTGGAAGCTAAGGGAAAAAAAGATTTTAAAAATGAAGTCTAACACTGAGTATGTATAAAAAAAAAAAAAGTAGCAAAGATGAGTCTGTACAAAAGTTGTGTTCCACAACCACATTAAAAAATGGCTTAAAGTTAGACAGTGGTTTGAAGGAAGATGATTAAGGTTTAAAGACTGTAGGACTTAAAATTTACTTGCCTGATTTCATATGCCTAAAGTCTGCTACCTGTATCATGTTTCGTCACAGGTGTGATGACAGAACTCAGAAGCAAAGGGAAGCAGATACTCAATCGGGAATAACTTCTGAGTGATGTTTCTTTCGCTTGTTGTTATGGCTCATACCATGTTCTTGATATTAAAAGTACAAAACTCAAAGATGGTGCATTAAGATGGATTCCAGGATGTTTGTAACCAATAAATGTAGATATGTAAAAAAAACCACGATTTGGCTCGGTCAGTTCACACTGGAGTGTCAGTAACCAAATAGGTAGATTTCAGATCAACCAACATTAATATACAGAGCGAGTAGAGAGGTTGATGTGGTCGCAAACCAGGGGAGATGAGTGCTGCTGGTTAGTCTGACTAGGAATTTCAGGGTACTAAATATCATAAGTGAAGCTGGGTTTTGGTTAGAGAGATCAAGTTGTACCAGGTAGCGTGTGGGGGGTATATTTTTCAAGTGAATGTGATTGCAACACAGAAAGCTTCCCCACCTAAGAGTGCATTTTGTCTGGTGGGAAGCAGAGATTTCTGAAGTACTTTGGATTTTGCTATTGTTAAAGGAAGAATTTTACAATGACTTTATTAAAATAGTAGTTGAGACTTTTTTCTCTTACTTTTCTCACTCTTTCACTTACTCCCTCAATGATCTTCTTATAGAAATATCAGTACCAGAAGAATTGTCTCCAGCATCTTCCAGGTGAAAGCAATCTGTTTTACTGGCCTTTTGTATACTGCTGATGAAGAAACTGAAAATTACTTTTCTGTGCAAATAGTTTAAGGTTGTCATTCTCCTATTGCAAGTTCAGAAAGGTCAATAATTGAAAGATATTATCAGAATATTGTATGCCGCTGTTTCTGAGAGGAAAAGTTTGCTGGGGATGGGGATGAGTTTCATCTCTGTTTTTAGAAATGGGTAGGTAGGAAAAGCTGAACTCTAACTTCTTTCTCGAGGGGGGAGGGGGAACCCAACATCTATTTTATGCCGTTTCCAGAAGTAACTTAGGGTTGTGTGGATATCTTTCTGAGAGATAGGCATTAATGCTGCTTATCTATGGCTAGATAAGATGGCTCCTGTTTCTGAGATCTCCAGTGAGGAAGAGGAGATGTAATGGGTATTTTCCTCACTGCTACAACAATTTTTGGTGGCTAAAAAAAAAAAAAAAAAAAAAAAAAGAGAAGACTCTCTACGTGCCACTCCCCACTGGCATTGTTTCAACTGAGCAGATTTAGGAAGTAGACAATGACAGAAATAGCTAAAGCCCTCTGGTGGCTGTTATCTGTTAGACCATGAAGAATATGAAGTTTCATCTGTGTTTAAAAAAAAAAAGTGAATATTGTTCCATTCTCCATGGGGAGAAGTATTTATGTCTGTGTGTACATGCAGTATACATTCTAAAACAAAAATCCTCTTGAATGCCAAGTCATCTTAGGAAATTGAGAGAATAAATTCAGGAAAGCTGAGTAAAAAGGGATGAGTTCAGACTTATTTTGAGATTTATGTTCTGTCCTCAGATAATAGTAATGTTTTTGCATAGGTTAAGCAAATACATAGAAAATAAGAACTAGGTCTTTTTGTGAGTCTTTGATTCGTCAAGCAAGTGAATGGATAGTGAAAACCGTATTTCATTTGCTGGTGGAACTCACTCATGTTTAAACTGTGGCCTGTGTTGAAAAAATCAATGCTTTGCACCTTCCATCTTGTAGAAGATGGGAAATTCCTGTTATATCCAGAGCATCGCTTTCTGCATCTAGGTTTGTGTTGGATGCCACTGTCCTTAGAAACTGTTTTTCATGTTACTCTCATACTCCACTTAAGAGTAACTTGGAAAACAAGTTATCCCAGGTGGTTTAAGAATATTTCCTTATATGAGCAATCAGCTAAATGGATTTGAAGGGACTCTGAGGCAGACTTTTAAAATTTCATTTGGAAAAAAAAAGTGTAAGTCTGTGTTGTAAGGGATGTGAAGTCCCATCCTGATGACATTTATTCACAGTGGAATATACATCCTAATTCACCTGTGGGAGCTGAAATGTAGCCATGACATGCAGTGGAAAGTGACTGCAGATTGGCAGAATGGGAAGGAGGAGGTCTGTGAGATAATGAGTTCCTGCAAGTGGCTGCTTTGACATACATAGGTGTGTGACAAATGTGACAATTAATAAGCATACATTTCACATTCCAAAAAGGCTTGGAAATAATCTGTAATACACTTCGTTTTTCTCTGGGAAACCACTTTGTACTGTGTTCTGTTTATTTGGGATGATGGTAATTAATATTTATGCATAGCATGGGTAAAAACAAAGAATGTTTTTTTTGAATCCTCTGGAAAGGAATTGATTTCCCCCTAAAATAGAATTGATTCAATAGAGAGAAAATACTATATTTCTGGCAGGGCTGCTAAATCCTCAGAATGCTATATATATGTGTGTAGACCCTGGATAAAAATAGTAAGTGTATATATAGTTTTTATCACTTAAGTCCTTTCAGCATCTCCCAGAGATAAGAAACATTTGTCACATTTTGAAGGGGTTTTCATTGACAAAGGCTTCAATCATGCAGAAAGCTGTTTTCAGATTTCCATAAAACAAAGCGGACACCATTTACATGATAAATTGCTCCTAGACAACAATCTTAGCTGACTACCCAAGTGCTACCCAGTGATTCTGTTATCACTGATTTGTCCTTCAGTTTTCAGCAGAATGAAAATGAAGGACTTGCAACTAATTGTGCCAGGAAAACAGAGCTAATTTGCTCATACTGCCAAAAAAAAAAAAAAAAAAGGATTGTACGTCATTAGAGTTGAGCACAAATCATATCATATGCAATAACAAAGGATTATTAATGGCTGTACTGTCCTACAAAGAGCCTGAGGTTGAT
This sequence comes from Coracias cyanogaster, assembly GCA_033124195.1. Classification (NCBI taxonomy): domain Eukaryota; kingdom Metazoa; phylum Chordata; class Aves; order Coraciiformes; family Coraciidae; genus Coracias; species Coracias cyanogaster. Next base: position 206,479 of record JAVSBS010026862.1, on the reverse strand, counting down.
ATTTTGTAGTAAAATTACTTCTTAAAAGGTCTGTCAGTTTTTTTTAAAAGCATGAAGGCATGCATTTCTAGATGTTGCTAAAATTGTCTTCCAACCAAAGCTATGAATCTGTGTTCTTTGTAATTGGTACCAATCAAGAGGAGGAAATAATGTTTAGATATTTATATATGTTTTGGACTCCTGTTATTACCAAAATCTGGTAGAGATAGCAGAAGCTAGATACACTTTTAGTTTTAACCTACCAAATTGCAAAGTAAGAGGCTAGCCGATACTTGAACTAGTATCATGCTGAACTACCAGTCTGCTTTATGTACTTTATCTATTTCCAGCCAGATCACAGTTGTTGAGTGTGCCAAAGGAGAAAACCTGACCTCAGTGGAAAGTTCAAGCATTACCTTCTTAGAGATTCCCCCCTTTTTAGTTTTCCCTAACACTGTTTAGAATAAGAATAAAGGAGCTTTGACACTGATGTAGATACCTTTTGCTATTTTGGTCACAGGGAAGTATTTTCCCTGTGAGCAAATATCATGCATAATGTTAGCTGTGCCTTCTGTTCAGTGATTATCTTCTCTTGGGCTTTCATCTTCCACCTTTTTATTGGTCTGGGGAGCATTTGTTACTGTGGTTTTTATTTAAAAAAAAAAAAAAGCTATTTCCTGCATTCTTAGCTATCATCTTTTCCTGCTTTTTGCAGTTTCTGTTGTTATTGTAAACATGCTTTTGATTAAGAAATAACATTAGAACAATACACTTGAAGCAATGCTGCTTTTAACTTTGAGGTGGTTGGTGTAATTTTGATCTGTCAAGCCTTGGTTTTAAATTAGACTTGGATTCTATTGCTAACCAATAATAACAGAATTATGTTGTGGTCTGAGAACAAATAGGGTAGAAAATAGATAAAACTGAACTGGGAGGGAGAACTGGAATAACAATGAAATTGTGTAATTTGTGACCTAAACTAGTTCCAAGTCATCTATTAATATTCTAGTCTCTATTACTGTGCAGTTAGTTCCCTTTAACTATCACAATGAAAACAGATCTTGAGAATAGATACTAGGAAGAGTAGCAGCATAAAGGCAAATAGATGTTATTATATTTTTTAAAATATTGGTGATTGTTTTGTGTATATTTTTCTGTCAAATTTCCAAAATATAAGAAGAAAATAGCCCCTATTCAGAATTCCAAATAAAACAAACACAAATCCAATCAGAAATATAACAAGGTTTGAGTTTCAGGATTATTTATTTCATGTCAGCAGTTCTACAGAGATAAGAGCATTGACCTTTCTTGAGTTCTGTCTGATAGAAGCTAAACTGCCTCCTTCATTTGCTGAAATGATTGCATCACTGTAGCTCTAAATTATGGGATGCAGAGAGGTATGTTCCCAGCTGTGTGACTGATCAGTGTTTTCTGGTTTGGTTTATTTTTATAGAGGGAAGCCAAGATCCCACTTCATTCTCTGTCTTCCTTTTACCCATATGAAAATTGCATGGCAAAGAAAGCTTTCTAGAGGCCAGGAGAAGGCTGCACTTAGTGATGGATAGGATTGTAATTTGTGCTTGACGAGCTCTGTGGGATGTAGTGTGGGAGGTGCACATTCCCAGAGTTCAGATTCCTTTTTTCTTTTCTTCTTGGTAGGAGTTAGGGGACCTGAAAAATTTCTACACTCATGTTCCCAAATCCATTGGCATGGCTTTGATTAGGCTATTTGAATTTTTTTTTTCCTCATTTCAATTTGATGTCACCGTATTCCAAATGTTTCTCTACTATTTAAAAGGGAATCGTGTGTTTCCCATTATCAGTCATTACTTATGCTGTTCTCACAAATACTAATGTTCCAGTTAGGTGTTCATCAAACTTTATCTATATTAAAAAGCACAATGGTTACAAAATTGTCAGTTCTTGATTTTAGTTCTACCATATATATGTATAAAAAGTATGTGTGTGAAAATTTCTGGCATGTTTCTTGCTCTGTATAGGCTCTATTTGGGAAGCAAATAGTAATCCCTAGAACTGAAAGTAAGAATAAACTGGAAAAAAAAAAAAAAATATATATACACGTATACACACAAGCAAGAAGTGGTTTAGGGGTAAAAACACAAATTAAAAAAATGAAGAGAAAGCAGAAAGTTCTCTAAGGAAATAGAATTCTCAAATAGCATGGATTTGTCATTTGCCAGTAATGTAGGACAGCGATTCTCAGACTGTCCTCTGTAGAGCACTTTTATGTAGTCTGAGGAGTTACTTTTGCCAAAATTGTACAGCAATGATGAAAAATTGAAATAAGAGGTCAATGCACTATCCTAGGAAATTTCACTTGGGTCTAGCTTCAAGGAGAATTACTACTGTTCTCTTATTTCTCTGCCTTATGAGGTTCCTGGACAAGAAATGAAGTTAGTTTCTCTTTCTTTAGTGTTTCTGTGCTTGAAGGACAGCTGAGTTCAGTGTGCTGCTGTTACTAAAATTGGAAGGGAGAGACAAAAGAGAGCAAGCTAAATAGCAGAATTATCTGGAGTCATATAACTTAAAAGTCTCAATAATATGTACTTCAAGTAATGAAATAAGAATAAATACTAGTAAATGTAAAAAATATTAGTAAATTAATCTCTTAGTGGGGCATAGGAAACAGAATAAATATATGATTTTAAATTTGCCTTCACCTCACAACAATGGGAAAAACAGGTTCAGTTACTATATTCCTAAATATTGTGGTAACAATATTTTTCAAGTAAATACAGGATGTACTTTGCAAAAAATCTCAAAGCCAGGACATATGTATAAATTAGGAATAGCAAGTGCCATGTAGGAAAGAGAGAGAGGAAGACTGTTCATAAACAAAATATTTCCTTTCTATGCAAATAAAACACCAGCTGAAATGCATCATAGAACTCAAATAGGATTATGATCTTAGTGCAATGACAGTTTCCTTTCAGGTGAATTAAATCTGATGGTGAGGCATTCCATGACAAAGAATGAATTTTTTTGCAGCCTAAGATACACAGGGTACTGAAAGGGAGAAACATTATGGCAAAGGAAGATGATAAGAAACCTCCTTAAAGGAAACTTAGGAAGAACTTGCTTTGTGGAAAATGACTAGAGGGGAAATGATTAAATACTTAGAGAATGAATGCAACTGCCACAACTATCAAATGTTTCAGTTAACCATTTTTTCCAGTGTGCTAAATTTCATTCTGCATGTTAGGCTACCAATAGTCATATTGGAAAAGAACGTTTAAATGTGTTATTTACTTCTGAGTTAGAGAAAATTTCCTGTCCTTTAATTTTCAGAATATATAGAAAATTTGCATTGGTACTTAAGGAATATAGTGAGACAACCCCTATTTCTGTATCTTTGTAACATAGAACTGAGGGGTGGGGACTGCTTAGATTAAAATAAACAAAAAACCCCAAACTCCAAAACCTTCAAGGGCTATAATTTCAGTTACTGAAAATGTTGCCGTGCAGTCTCACTACCAGCAGTGATAGTTTCACTAATGAAAATAGGATCTGCTCCAACCAGTTTTCAAACTTTGCCCACTGCTGCATCTCAAAGGCCTCTCAATAATGTTTGTAGAAACTAATGGTGCGATCTATAGTGAAGCAAAACCTTCTCTTAAGTCAGTGTAAGTTTTCCTCTATTTTGAAGTAGCATTTTTTTTCCTCGTCTCATTTGTCATTACTTTACATTCCTTAGCAGCTACTTATTCTGCAATTTGAGCAGGGTGTTATCTCTGTATATGTGTCAAATTCTTCCATCCTGATTTTAAATTACTTTATAGGGAAATGGTTGCAATTGTTTTTCACTTATGTCTCCACTAATTTACTCTTTTCTTGCAATAAATAGTACAAAAAAAAAATCAGGAAGTGGAGAGTTCATCCATTAAAGCTTATGAACTTAAGATATCTTTTCTACATCGCATGTTGCAATATTATGTAACTCTACCTAAGATAGGTGGGCAAGCATGCTTGTGCTTCTCCATTGTCCAAAACAAAATAGAAATTAATTTCAAAACTAAAACCAAAGAGAGGGAAGAAGGTAGTGTATTGTCAGGAAATTACAGGTTTTACTATTCCAGCTTCAAAATTTCTACTAATGGCACATTTTGTTCTTGGATATAACAAAAATACTTGCTTTATGTGAAAATTCTTTTTAGTAAACACTTCATATTCAATTTTTAAAATATGTATATTTCTCTGCACAAAGAATTGTAACACTTTCAATCACCTCTCAACAAATGTTTGTCATCAGAAGGCAATAAGGATTTCTAAGGTAATGAAAATGCTGTTCACTAAATATTGTTGTGGGTTTACGCTGATGGGCAGCGAAGCATCACACAATTTCTTCCTTACTCTCCCCTACCCAAAGTGGGAAAGGGAAAGAGGGAAGGAAGAATAAAACCAAAAAAGGCTGGGAGTCTAAACTGATGCACAGCCAATTTCCAAGCAAACATTGGCTAACCACCTTAAAACCTCCTATTTTCCATTTTATTGCTAAGCATAACTCTATGTGGGGGTATTTTGTGTGGAGTTTGGGGTGGGGGGCGTTTGGTGTTTGTTTTGTGTTTTTTTTTTTTTTTTTTCTTTTTTAGACTATGAAGTCAGCTTTGGTACCTACATGTAGCCATACCTATATATATACATGTGTATGTGTGTGTGTATATATATGTATGTATATCTCTGTTACAATCAATACTGTACTTAGCAAGTGTAGAGCACTAAGAGAGATGTTCTTGTAAAATACAGAATTCTTTTAGAATGGCCTGGATTCTCTGCCCTTCTGTGTCAAAACTCTAAGTGATTTTGATTGTCTCCCTTTTGAGTGGGGTAGAATAATGGTCAGTTTTCTCTTGCACATAAGCAGAATGCACCTATCATTCAAGTACAATTTATAAAAAAAAAAATAACATCTCATTAATCTGTTCTCTTAAACTTTCCTAGCGTTAGACAAGTAGAAGCACAAAAAGAGATTTAGTGCAAATGAGCTGCTATAAATGAGGAAAGGACAAAAGACCAGGCCTTGTCTGAGTTAAATTATGAGTTTCAGCTGTTTTCTGGAGGTGGTTTTTTACTCTTTGCCGTTCAAACCAGCCGCAGAGATGGCCTCTGAAATCTACATAAAGGCAAAAGTTCAAAGGTTAGGAAATAATGAAAAGATTATGCCTCCAGTCTAGTAAAGTGATAGCTTTTTCCTATTGAGGGAAAGGCATACAATCAAAAATCTAGAAATTACAAGAAGATGTTAAAATAACTGTTTTAAGTGGCATTAAAGGGGGTAAAATTAGAGAAGATCACATGAAGATTATAGAAAATGATGTCTATTAGCATCACTTGTGGTTATAGCACTAAACAAACTGTTCTTTATAATCGTTTGCTCTACCAGTTCTCCTACTGCGAAATCTAATGCAACGTTTCCCTTCATCTCCTTCCTCTTGCATCCCATCTCCCCTCTGGAAATAGGGAGTGCAGCTGGTCACTTCCAGTCTTCCTGCCTTTCTTCTACCTGGGTGATAGCAGTATCCCTCTGGGATTCTTTGAAATGTGGCTGGCGAGCAAGATATTCGCTTGTTTACAATGACTAGCAATGCTTGCAAGCACACAGAGAACTTAATTAGTTTTTCTTTATCTCTGTTTCTGTGTGTCTCAAAGTCTCTCAGTGCTGAAATATATGCTCTCTCACACGCACCAAGAAGAAGAGAGAAGCACATTGTGAACGAGCTTTTTTTGTGCATCACCTTATGGTTCCAGCAGCTCGGCTGGCTCTGTGCTTGGAGCAGTGGGAAATGTTTGGCAGCTCAGTTGTGCGATTTTCTACGTACACATCAGTTTGATCCAAATGAATGAACAGCTGGGTTCTCACCATCTTGAAGACGATTGCTTGTTCATTTCTCTGGCAGACATTATGCTGCACCCTTACTGAATGGTGCTTTGCTATTTTCCTTTCTTTCCGTTTTACCTAATGAGAAGAATATTGAAGCTCAATATTCTTAAGGGTCTTTATTATCTCTAGCAATTAATTTTGCAATAAAAAGCATGTTACTATATTTTCAAACTTTCAGGGAAGGCATGACAAATAAGATTTTTTGTGGACATAGTTTAATGGGGTTCTTTTCTCCTTTGAAAATGGAAATAAATTGGTTTTCTTATTTGAAAAAATATCCAAAGCACATCAGTAAAGTTCAGTAATTATATGCAGTAGACCCACAAGTTCCTATTTGTCTGTTGAAACAATGGCAGAAATCTTGATTTCTTCCAAAAGAAGCAAGTTAAAGCAATCAGGCAAAGATACTGTTGAACTATTTCAGGTTGGTTGTTTTGTATGTTAGTTTGGGTGTTGTTTTTAAGGTCATATAAGTACTTTAATAGAAGTAACAGTTTTCCCCAAAAAACATGCAGTGATATTGTGTTGTTGATTGAAGGACATGCACCTCATCACCACCAAGTAGCTCCAGAAATGTTAATGAAATCTCAGATCTCCGATTCTTCATATCGTATGTTTGATTTCAGACATCAAATTATTTTACTTTTTTTATATATATACATTTGTCCCCCAAGAAACCCATATTAAAGTTTTTGTCTTCTGGAAAAGAACAGCAAAAATACTGAAATCGCTAAAAGTTAACGGAGAATGTCCCTGTTCAGGTGTCCTTGTTCTTCGCAGAGGAAGTAATGTATCTGTTTCTTAGTTTTCATAGTGGAAAAGACTGAGGTAAAAACAGGTGAAGCAGATCATCTGTCTTCTCATAGTTAGAAAATAGTAGAATCAATTTTACTTTTAGAAGTAATAGACAGATGTTAATTTTCTGGATGACTGCTGGTTATTTGTGGTCAGGTGATCCAATTACCTTAATATTGAGCATTATAACCTCTCTTTGTAGTCATCTCTAGAGGAAAAGGAGCTCTTTTTCTACCTCTCTTGATACATTAGAACAAGAAACAGTGTCATCGTGGTGTAATTTGCTTTGCTTAATTTAAAACTTTATCCCTGTTGCGATGAAATACTGGTGTTACTATGCGCGTCTTTGGACAACAGTAGTATATTTAATGTATACTGAGTAAGGATATAATTATAACTGCAATCTCTATTGCATTCCCCTGGGCATTGCAAGTGAAGAGCATGAGGACAGTTTCCCCAGGGACATGGTGGAGCCCCTATCACTGCTGATTTTCAGGACACAAGTGGTCAGGATGGTGGATAATCTCTCTGAGGCTGTATTGTCCCTGAGAGGCTGGACCAGATCATCTTCCAACCTAGGCTGTTCTATGATTTCTGTGATTTAAGAGAACATTGTGGCTTGTGGTTTTGCAGTAAGCAGAGAAGTGTAGTTTAGAAAGCTAAGGACTTTCCTCTTCTTTTTCCTAATTTTTATTCTCTGACATAAAGAATTCCATCTGAATTAGATGATGATGCCTTAAAGAGAGGCAGTGGACCAATAAACTCATAGTGGAGGTCTACCTTGGAACCTTGAGTTGTGTATAAGGAGGGGAAATCAACATGGAAAAAATCTCTGGAAAAATCATATAATCAGAGATAAGTTATTACTTCACAAGCTGCTGCTGACAAGGGATATATGCACACTGATGATTTTGTGATTATTTTTTTTTCTTTTTCAAGTTTTTTCCTTTGCTTTCAATATAAACTTAGTAGTTCTGTGAGAAAAATTGTGCAGTTGAGAGTAGGCAAGGAATGTATTTAAGTCTCCTCCTCCCTCACTCACAGTATTTTAGAGTGGAGACTAAAATTTGTTTGATCAGTTTTAGGAGAAGTCACTATATAGTTGAACCTAGTCCTTCTTTGCTGCGTAAAAAAGCTGGCAGAGAGGTTGCATGTGTATTCTCAGTCCAGCTAGGAGTAACTTTTTCAATTAATAATTTTATCTTCACAGCCTGTTCTCTGTTAGTCTGATCCAGAGTGCAATTCTATTAGAATGTTAGCTTTCCAAGGCAAACAAACAACAAATCTCTACAGTGCTACTTGAAGCAAATACTTTTTCCTGGACAGGAGAGATGGTCTACATAAAGAGTTTCTACTTCCAGGTGCTTCTATCCCTTTTTCTAATTCCTTTTTTCTTTTTTTTTTAAATTTTCCTCCTCCTCATGTTCAATATTTGTACATAAAATATAGCTCCATTTTTGTTGAGTGGAAAAAGCAAGCTTATACCCTTTTTTATAAAGAAAAAAGGTTATTAAAGGTATTGCATGTTGTTCCAGGAGTTATAGTGATCTAAATAGATACCTAGTGAAAGTATGGAAGCCTTCACTAGTAAAAACTAAGTTTTCCCAGGGATCACATGTTGAACTTTTCTGTTTTGGCTTTGAGCAGCTATCCTCTTTAGATGCAGCTGTGTTGGTAGAAAAGCTCACACCTTTTTGTCAATGGCGTGTATCATGTGCTAAATTAACCTTGCTAACTTTTACTGAAGGAAATTGGGGAGAAATCTCCTGAACTCAATTGTGACAGCCCTATATGTATCAGACAGAAGGTCCCAAGTGAAAATAACTTCAAATATTTTCTGTCATGTTGGTATTTAATTTGACAAACTGTATGTAGATAGATGCTTATTTGATGAATGAAAATACAGTTTCATCAAGGGGATGTGACAGGTTTGGGTTTGGTTGTTTTGTTGTTTTCAAAGTTCGTCAGATAAACTTTTAGAAATCTCTATTTTGAGGAAAAAAGCATGGAAGCTCAGTCTTTCTTTAGACATATTATGACCATCAAAGAACTGTGTTTTTAAGTTAATTAATCTGATAGAAGTGATGGGAATTGTGTTATAGATGTTCTACATAATAGCCAAGACCCAGAAATACTGAAATGGGATGGAAGACATTGGATCTCACTTATTTCACCAGGAGATTTTCTATACAGTTTGTATATCGTGCTGCAAATGTAGTCCAGGTCTTCCACCATTGGTAACAAGTTACTGTAAATGAAACATCTGCTATTGTTTGTACCCATGTGACTTACTTTCCATTTGTTTTGGTAAGAACCATAATTTTGTCTTTTCCGATGGTTAATTGGTATTATTAATTTCTTACCTGCCAGAAAAAAAAAGAAATCCTAAAAAATGCTCAGACCAATATTTAATTCTAAGAAGTAACAGAACACATATGAAAGTGAGAAAAAAGCTTAAATTAATGACTAGGAAAAGTCTATATCAAAATGTTGTTATGAATCTAAATGTTGTAATATATGATATAACCTCTCCCTCCTTGGGGAACCTTGAGAAACAGGGAAAAGGATCTCTGGAGAAGAATGGTCCAGATCTTTCTTTTAAAATCTGTATTTAGAGTGGGATAAAAGATTTTTCTGTTCCTTTAGGACCATGTTTAGCTAAAAGATAACACTAGGAATAGTCAAATGTGTGGTACTTACCTGGACATAAATTCCAGTTTTACAGATGCAAATGCCTCTGCCTGATTCACACAATCAGAGCATATTTCTAGCAAGGAAGTTGAGATATGTTTTTGTCTGTAGTTGATTTCATATCTCTTTTGGAGTTGGGTTTTTAACCCATCCAACTATACCAGGAAAGCAGTGGATAGCACTTCCATAGCCAGATTAAATACATGTTAGGCTAATGTTTCTCCCAGGTCGTATGTGCAGTTTTCACTGAAATCTTTGTAACAAATTGCTTTTCTGCATTTTCATGTGACTGATGCTGAAGATAGGGCTATTACTGAGGTAATTGATTTGTATCTGTATTTGTCCATTTGTTTCCCTCATTGTGTTTGGGACATATCTGTTAAAATAGTGCCATTGCAATTTAATAATATGGTATTTCCTGGTAATTATCCGTTGTTAGAGTGGGTCCAACACAGGTCTCGTTATTTCTAGCTGTTTTTTAGCCATTTGCTCTAAGATGTTTTAACTGGCTTAATTTAATCCCATAATGTCACTTCTAACTCCCCTTGTCTCCCTCATTCCGTGCTTTCACCAGCACCTGTAGCAGTTTCAGTGAACTTACTTTAGCTAGAACAAAAAAAACTTGGATAATTCAGTCCCATGAGTTAGAGAAACTAATGGCAGCCAGTACTGTTTGGTTTTTTTTTTTTTTTTACTTCTCAGTTTTTATATATTCTAGACAGTTTCTTAGAGATCCAGGGTTTTCCCTTCGTTTTTGTATAACTTCTCTGACTTACTGACATCCAAGTCTTACCATTGTGTTGCAGAACTGTAGCAACATTGGTCCAGAAAGCCCATGTTGGCTCTGGTTTTCTTGCTTGTCTTGCTAAGGCAAGATGAATCTCATGAGTTTGTGAGTCTTGACCAACATCTGTGGGAATGAAGGAGTAGATGTGCAGCCATGAATCTACCATAAGGAAGCAGTGACGAACTAATGATGTAAAGAAAATGTATATCATTTTTAAAAGATCTTGCATTTAATTCTTTGTAGTCATCAGAAGATGGAAGAACTTGTATAGGCTCAGTATTGAGCTGCTGCTGTGTGCGGCACCTTATCGCTGCTGTGGGATGCTTTGAGGGGCACTTGAAGCTCATACAACATAAGTTATTTTCCTTATAGCCTACCAGTAGCAACTCCTAAAGTTTCTTTAAAGATAATTCCTCCTTTGAGTTTTTATTGATCACTGCTCTTCAAAGAAGTGATAACTTTCAGTCAACCTTTAGGGGTCAAATGGTTCTCATTTCCTGTATTAAAGCATTTCTTCTCTTAAGCCTTTCTAATTAAGTCACTCTTGCAGAGAATCCTTGGACTTAATCCCTTCTTGAAGACTGTTTGCCTTTACTTGTCCAAAGATTGTTGGAAGGAATTCTTGTTCAATAGTACTCAAAGATGTCGTATCAAATTTTGTAAGATAACTAATTAATCCTAGAAATAAGGCTTAAATCTTTATGCTTAAATAGTTCTCTTAACTTAGTTACCTGTTTGAAGTGTGTCAAATGACCTTACAGTAACTGTCCATAAAACATGTTCATTTTTATAAAGTATTGAATTCATCTCTGCTCAAAAGACCTGCAAAACTTTTGAAGGGATTATACATAAACTTCATATAGAAAAATGAATGTGAAGAACCTGTAGTTTCTGCATGCATATGTATACATTTATGTGTCTATACGTAAATATATATGAATATATAGATTACATTTGTGTTTGTGAAGTTTTTTTTAAGACTTGGAAAAACTTGGGTTTAGCATGAACTAATCTTTTTATACAGAAATGTGAGAGGCAGTCTGCTTGTATGACTTTGCAGTTCTGATAACAGATCACAAGCACCACTGACTCTGAAACTGGGAAGATGGATTAAATTGGAACATAGATTAAATGGCTGACTGCAATTTTATTTCAACTGCTGTTAAACCCTGCGCTGGTCAAATAGGTCAAATAGAAGTCTAAATAAGCTTTTGCTGTGATCTAAGGAGTTGGGTGTCACATAACACGTGCCTTGGAGCTTGGCAGATGTCTGTCTTCATCTAGACCAAGGAAACAATTTGGCATTCTGCTTCAGTTTCCTATCTAGAGAACATGTTTGTTGTCTTTCACTTGGTATATGTTTTTGTAAAAAATATTTTTATCCTGTCTTAGATGCAGCTAAAGGCTTTCTAGTAGTATAGGCAAAACTGAATTTTTATCGCTTGAAGTTTGTGGGGCCAAAACCTGTCTTTTACTCCTGTAAGAGGAGACTAGCATGGCAGATTAAAAACTTCAGGATGCTGTCATCTTGTTTCCCATCCTTCCAGCATGAGCAACCATTTCTTGAAAGGGGTTTGCTCCTATTACAAATTTGGAATATGAAGGTATAGAAAATATGCTGAAATTAACTTGAAATAGGATATTGTTTTATGCATAATAGGAAAGGCATACAAGTCAATTTAAAAGCATCATCCATTCCAGTACAAAAGAATTCAACAGTCGGGGCGGTAGAATAAATCTGCAGATCTCATTGTGAAGACTGTTCTGCTAATTCTGGATGAAATGTGTTAAAGTAACTGTGGAAAAAAAGAGGTAAATGGTTAATCAGAATCTGAAAGCAAGCAAACAAAAAAATATGCTGATGCTCCTTAGACTACAACATTTAAAAATATACAGATGTGTTGTCAGGCTTGAAACTGTACTGCAATTGTAGCTGTCATAGGTCCACTCAAATGAAACCTGTACAGGTCAATTCATTTAACATTTTTTCTAATATATGAGAAAAACAGCACATCAGTGCTTCCTGAAAATGAAGAATTTCGCGTCTAGGTTTTGCCTGAGTGATCAAGGATTTCTAGCTATGACACATAAGGCGGTCTAAAATTTAAAAAAAAAAATTGCAAAGAGGATCTGTGAGGTTTCATACTGCTAGCAAATATGCCCACTGTGTTATTTTAAAAGGCTGTATTTTGAAAGGGTTTTAGTCTTGTGTGTAGTATCTTTGTTCTCCGATTAATTTATTCGAAACCATACCTTGCTGTAATTAAGAAGCTAGAATCTGTCCTAAAACTTATATTCATTAAAAATGGCAATGAATAGGTCTGTGAACATCTTCCAGCAATCATCCAGTCCATCCATCTGCCTGAAAACCCAATCAGATACAATTAATACCAGCTTGATATAAATAAGTTGTTCATAGCACCGGCTAATGACAGAGTCCTCAAGACTAAAAAGTTTTCTCCTGATGTCTGTCTTGTATCTTCCATCCTGCTACTTAAATGCACATTTTCTTCAGCTGTGATCAGTGAGCGTAGAGATCCATTTTTATATCTTTCTGCCCTATCATTATGTTAAAATAGAGGAAGAGGGTTAGGAAGAAAATGGAAGAATATATTGCTTTATCAAATAAATAAGGGCAGCCTGGAGCACTAAATAGATGTGTAAAATGAATATGTTATGAAACAGAGCAGCAACCTCACATAATTAGAAGCTTTATCATCCTATGCAAAAGATTGCATGGATTTATATGGGCCCACGCTAATATGCTACATTGTCTGCTATTTTTACTCTATTACAATACAGAAATGGTGTCTAGTTATGGCAGTTATGTACTTAAATTGTTGTAGTTGAGATTCTAAAAATATTGTAAAATGACCCTGAATGTGTGTTTTGAATTTGGTTGGGGTTTTGTTTTGTTGGAGTTTTTTGAGGGGGAGCGAAGGTCTTTGGTTTTGGTTTTTGGGTTGTTTTTTCAGTTACATGTGATAACATTGGTGTTTTGAAAAAATCTGTTATCATACTTGAGTTTTAGGAAGGATAAAGCAATACAGTATAAATTTTTAACAAGTGATTGGTGGGTATCAAGGAAAGGTTTAAGTCTTTAGCCACAGTTGTGTCACACTGGAAGCAAATAGCCTGTAATGCCTATTTTAGCCTATGGACAGTAGATTAAATAGATATTTTATCTGTATGCAAATTACATTTGACTTTACGAATATAGTTCCTGTTGCAGCATATGATTAGCTGAATTGTGCCATTAAGCATGCAGCATTTTTCAACATCAATTTAAACAGAACTAAATGTGCCTTCTTGAACATTATAATTGCATCCTAGCATCTTTTTTTTTAAATTTAAAATAATTCATTTTACAGACAATAATATAGTTTATCTTCTAATATAAATTCCTTGGGGCACAGATAATGCATTATTCTGTATTTGAAAGACAGGCACATCATGGGAACTACTAGAAATGAAGGATAGTAATTACATTCCTTAAGGGGAGAGGGAGAAGCTTAGTTTAAATTTTAGGAGAGAGAGAAATGAGTGCTTTGCACAGAACGAATTTCAACCCCAATGTGCAAAACCTTTTGTCTGTATATTTTAAAAAGCACATTGTGAATGAAAGTTCCAGGCTGTTTTAAATAAACAGCTTGAAAATATGCTGAATGTTGGTTTTGAGTGTGTTTGCTATCAGATAAAATGAAAACTAGTGCTATTATTCCATACTATTATGAAAATGAAGGTAACTCATCTTTTGTCTTAAAAGAAAAATCCAATACTTAAAGACGTATTTTGTTCATCAGTTGGAGAGAAAAAATAAATAAAACCTTAAGCTTTGCAAATAAATTTCTACACCCTTTTAGGAAGCCTTTCCTATGGCGAAAAACAATAATTAAGCATGTCTGTCAGTCAAAACTGACTGTAAGCTGTATTGTATGGTGATTGTCCTATGCCACTGAAGTCCATCCGTGTTAATGAATGTATAATCAACGTGTCAAACTCTTTAAAAATTGAAAAACGTGGCACTTATCAAAGAATCAGAAAAATGAGAGAGACAATTTAATGTCTTGTTTTGTTCCTAACCTCCACACATCATAACTGAATGCAAATGACACCATTTTGAATGAATGAACATTAAAATAGGAGATATTGACCAAAGTTCTCACGCTGCTTTACTGATTTGTTAACATAAAACCACAAAGCAAAGGATGAGCTTTCTACTTTTCATTATTTTGGTGTCCTAGAAACTCTTCAGCATTCTTATAGGAGCAGTCAGTTATTTCGTAAGAATCCACATTAATATCTTACTTTTTCACCTAAAAGTAATCGAGTTACATTCTTGGTGGCTGATCCCAAGTTTGGCATAAAGGTTTTTATCCAGATTCTCTTACTAACGATTGTGCTGTATGATCTAAATAAATTTAGAAAGAAGGTTGTTACTTGTGTAGGCCTAAAACTGCTTCTTCATTCTTAAATGGTTTTTTTTCAGACATTTTGAGGTACCTTATAAACAGCCTGCTGCCATTTGCCGCTATCAATAGCAGCTGTGCCTTCCATGGCCTTCGGCAGCCTAAGGGCACCAAGTGCTTTAGGAATGTGTTTCTGTTCACAGAGGGATGCATTACCGGATCCTTTAGGCGTATATAAAAGGGGGACTACTTTGAAATGAACTTGTCTTAGTTGATTAAGGAAACAAAATCTTAAATACGTGAAACAGGTAAATTATTATTTGGTAGAAGGACACAATTGTGTAAAATATCCAAATAAGACCATGCTGGAGCTCTACAAGCCAACAGCTGCCTAGGTTGTGACAGCAAAGAGAAACATCAGATTTATTGTGTGTCTTTACTGATCGATAAAAAGCATACACTTACACTTGAAAAGAAGTGGGAGTCAATTCTCATAGACTAGATTAGAGATGGGGAGAATACCACCTGGGGTTCAATGCTGCATAAGGTACAGGGAATTATTTGTTCCATTCATAGTTTGTAGAAGTCAGGCTTCTATTGCAAGATCAGATGCGCCTTTTTTTTTTTTTTTTTTGAATCCTGCTATTTTGTGATATTACAAAGAACATTAAAGCCACTTTAATTTTTCAACTGGATTTTTTAAAACATCAGTAGTGTAAATAAGTTACTTCTAAACAAAAAAAAAACATAACTTTTTTAGCAATGTGGGAATTTATTCTGTTTTTTCTATTTGGGTAGAATGAATGTTATTTAACTTATAGATTGTAGGGATTTACAAATGTAAATCTGTATACACGTTTAATACCATTGTACATTCAGTGAGGGCAGAAAATTCTTCAACTGGTCTAAAGCTGGGAAAAGTTGTCTGCACTGATAATATCAAACCATCCTACTGTAAATGTTGGTTCTCACCACTGAAATGAAAGGAAATAGCTAAGATAAAATATAGGTGCTTACTTTCAATAGAAGTGTTTAGAGACCCCTCTGAATTTTAATGGAAGAGCTATTTTTTTAATATATTGAAATGTAATCACTTTTCTTAAGGTTGCATTTCATGACAAGCTTGGCAATCAGTCACAGTAAGGGAAAATTTTCCAAGCATAAGGCATTGAATACATTAAAAAAAAACAAAGGTAGCTCTGTTATCAGAGAAAACTGATAATGCTGAAAGCAAGCCAAGGCACGTGCCAAAAAATAAAGTCAATCCTTTCAAGACTTCAACCTTTAGAGATCAGTTCATCTGAAAGAGTTCTGCCCTGGTTATGTTTTAAAGCGTCCACACAGAGGTACAGAGACACACACACAGATTCAGTGGTGCCCTCAGGGTGCCTCCGTTTGTATTACAGGGCATCTCATTCACAGTTCACCCAGGATAGAACTGCTCAGCTTCCCTTTGTGCTCTCAAAGCCACCTATAATAATACAAATAGAAGTACCCTCAAGGCACTGCGTACAATGCATCTAGAAACGCCAGAGATCCTTTGAGGTATGAAGAAAATATAAAAAGTAGGAGAGAATTTGTTTTCCTCCATGGTAAATAAAACCCAAGCATCTGGCAATTTATATTTCTGAAGTTGAGCTTGTCATTTCCTAAAAAGTTGAGACTTTGTAGTATCTTTTAATTTCAACAGCCAAATGATTGGTCACAGCCTGAGAGATGTAGGTTGTTCCCTGGGAGATTTGCCTGTTCCTGTACACAGAGAACGTTTTCAGAGCAATTTACATTTTCTTTAATAAGAAACCAAAAGCTTCAAAATAAAAGGCTGAGCAGTACCAAGTAAGATTCGTAGCTGGAATTCTGCATCACAGAGACTCCCTTTACAAGATAAGATTGAATCATTATTAATGTCCTTGGGTTTTCTTCCACAGGAAATAATATACTGCTTTAAAAACCAGCTATTTCAAAGCTGCCCTTTTTCTGAGCTACTCCCTATCTTGTCCATCACATTAAAAAAACCAAAAAACAACAAACCACCAAAAAAACACAGGCAGCTTTATCTAGTCACACTACTTCCTTTTAACTTGGGATAAATTAATATTGATATCTTTGATACAATAAAGTTTTCATTATAATTAAATGGAATTTTATTGCCAACAGTTAGCTTTAGAAAACTTGTGAAAGGTGCTTTCCTACTGTTATTTCTGGGATTCTGAGTATTTTCTTATGTTGGCTTCTACAATCGGAGCGCATAGAATCATAGAATGGTTTCGGTTGGAAAAGACCTTAAAGATTGTCTACTTCCACCCCCTTTGTAGGAGAGGTGTTCCAGCCTTCTGATCATCTTTGTGGCCCCCCTCTGGACCTGCTCCAACAGGTCTGTGTCCTTCTTGTGCTGGGGCCTCCAGAGCTGAACACGGTACTCCAGGGTGGGGTGTCACAGGAGTTGAGTAAAGGAGGGGAATCACCTCCCTTGATCTGCTGGTCACACTTCTTTTGATGCAGCCCAGGATATGGTTGGCTTTCTGGGCTGCAAGTGTACATTGCTGGGTTGTGTTGAGCTTCTTGTTAACCAACACCCCCAATTCCTCCTCCTCAGGGCTGTGCTCAACCTATTCTCTGTCCAGCCTGTATGTGTGCTTGGGAGTGTCCTGGCCCATGTGCAGGACCTTCCACTTGGCCTTGTTGGACTTCATGAGGTTTGCACGGGTCCATCTCTCAAGGTTGTCAAGGTCCCTCTGGATGGCATCCCTTCCCTCCAGCATATTTGATGCTTGTCAAAACTAGAGGAGAGTCTATTTCACAATTTTACTAAGTGCCTTTTTGTGAACGCTTACCTTGTGTTTGGGTTTTTTACTGCTTTTTTAGAAGTCTAATTATGAGCAAGGTTATCAATGAGCTTGATTTGCTCTTTCCAGTGACCTGAATTTTTGTCATGTCCTGTAAATGTTACTAACTAGATTCTTCAGCTGCAGTGAAGGGTTTAATTTTCACTGAAACCAAGGGCACTCTCAGGCTTTCTTGATAATGTGGTCCTCCAGTTTCACCCTTTTGTTACTGAATATCTGATACAGCTGTCTATCTTTCCTGCTGTATTCTGCTTTTATGTTTTCACATTACTACTTTGCCACTAGTACCTCATCTATTTGATTTTTGAAGTTTCCTTTATGCATGAATTCCTATAAATCTCTTTACTATGGATTTTTTTCCCATTTAACTTCAAATACATATTGTCCTGACTTTCTAAATAAATGTCTAATTTCTAAATAGATTCTGAAAAGTGTCTTTCTAGCTACAATTTCCTAGCAAGTCGGATGCTTCTGTTCCTGAAGTCTGTCCCTTGTGGGTATACTGGCTCTTTGGATAGAGACAAATATCTCCCTTGTTTCCTAAGCCTGGGGAGAGTGTAGTGGAGACTGGAGACTGACTTGGGAATTGATGAGACCCCCTTTTTAAGTTTTTATTTGGGTGAGGCATTGTAAGGCAGAGCTTCTAGCCCTGGTGACCCAATCCCCAGCCATACAGAACAAGTAGCAGGGCTGATAATTGAGCTATGGAGGTCCTGAAACATTACCCCAAGGTGCCGTGGCCATCAGAATCATCACTCCCACCTACTCAGTTCCTCTCGTGGGCTGAACAGTGAGGTCAGGTCAATTCATTGCCACATACTGGTGGACCGTAGGATGGTACTGTAGGTTGCGGTGTCAGCTTTTTCTGTGGTAGTCATTAATGTGGTCTACCATAGACAGTGCTATCTTTCAGCTAACCACAAGCCTGAAGAAAACTGGAACTGTAAGGAAAGAAAACCAATTCAAGCTAATTCTGGAGAAGATT
The DNA here is from genome assembly GCA_033124195.1 of Coracias cyanogaster. Classification (NCBI taxonomy): domain Eukaryota; kingdom Metazoa; phylum Chordata; class Aves; order Coraciiformes; family Coraciidae; genus Coracias; species Coracias cyanogaster. The sequence goes on along the minus strand of JAVSBS010026862.1, from coordinate 188,088 downwards.
GGAAAGCTGTCAGCAAGAGGAAAACAATTTGAAAAAAGACAAGTATTTGCTGTCAAGAGTCATTATCCTTTAAGAGGACTGCTCTCAGAGTCTTGCAGTTTCTTGACAACTAAATAAAATCAGAAAGCCAAAATACATATTTGGCAAGTCAAGTGGGTTTTTTTTGTTGTTGTTTGATATCACCTCTAGACTGAAACAGTAGCATGATGTATGTTTTCTTGCTTCCATTCTGAGATTGGTTACAAAAGCCTGGGGAAATCCTTTTCCTCTAACTTAAGCATGCTTTCCAAAGTATGAAATTACAAAATATTGGTTTCTATTGCTTCCACTTTTGCTTCAGGCTAAGAAAAAAGGGAAACTGTGTTGCTTGAAAGTCTGAAGTAATTATGCAGAAGAATTACAGCACCCCATGATTAAATGCTACCTAAGTAATTGTTTAAGTCATTTTTATGATGACTGAATATTGTGATTGCTCCTTTAAACATCAAAAACCCTAACTCTTACCTGTAAGCATAGTGTCAAACGTGAACACAGGTTTTGAATGTTTGGGTATTTCCCTATGCTCCATGAAAAAAAATTAAAAATGCATTTTTAAAGCAGGTGTTACTGGTTACCCTTTATCAAAATTAATTTTCTGTTCTACTGTAGCTGATACTTTTAACATAGTTTCAGATATATCAAGACTTGGGTATAGACATTTTTTTCTTGTTGCCATTCTATTTCATATTCTGTTGCAAGTTCTTCTCATTTTTCTTGCTATGCATGCTACATGTATCATTTATTTCGATGACAAAAATGGACAACGAAGAACAAAAGGTAAAGCTTTGCCTGGCTGACCTGGTCTGAATTTTATGTCTATGTGTGGTGATCACTGTTTTATAGATGATCTTGAAGAGTGATGAGGGATTGAGGAAGAACAAGCTTCCCCTCATATAAAATACAAGTTGGTACCCTCATAAACCACACAATGTCTGGAGTAAATCAATCCATCATTGTGGGGTCAAACAAATTTCCTGTGGCTGAAGGGGAAATGATGAATTGATGGTATGAAGTCAAAAACACCACAGTCAGAAAATATAATAATAATAAAATGCTACAACTATTTCACCAGTGTGTTGAGGCCTCTTTAATAAGGGTGATTAACTCTCCCATTTTGGTATTTTTCAGGAATTTTTAATTTGATTCAACCTATGGAACATTTTAAGTATTAAAGCATGATTTGGAAATCTTGCTGCTAATTACAGAATAAAAGTGGTATTAACTGGAACACAACACAAGAATATAACCTGTCCCCACTTCTTACAAGTATTTACAGATAGCTTATTTTATGTGTCACTATGTTATCATCCGAACTGTTCCCAGTTTGAGTTTTGATCCTTGGAGAAACAATTATATGCACAGTGGTTAAAAGTCAAACGCTTTTCGATTTACTTAATGGCAGTAAACAGTGAGTATTTACAATCTCCACACTAGATCTGGCTTTTAATGTATCACTCTTCAGGTACATAAACATGAGGCTTTAGCCGACTAAAAATATTGTTTCACCTCAAGTTCTGAACTCAGTCCTTGAGGAAATTCCTATGCTTCTGCACCTGTAATTAAATAGTAGGAGCAGCTTTGGTTGCTTCTGAATTTATCCTGTATTTATTTTTCCAGTCTGGGATTTTAGCTCAAATAAGAGGGTGGGACCAAGGTAGTGGATGTAAGAAGGTTTCTATGTAAACAGCAATAGATTTACCTACCGATACCAAGATGCTTGTGCTTGGTACAAATCTCTATAGAGAAAGGCAGGAAGTATATTCATGGAATTTTTGACGTATAAAAAGCTTTTTGTTTTAGGTTAAGCTCTATTCTACACATGATAAGGGAGAAATGAATATTCTTTTTAGTTGCTAAGTTTTTTGTATGTTATAAATTCACATTACAGGCAATTCCTAGCTCAAAAAAGACAACATATACCTTGCATTTCTGAACATGTGTGTTTCTTCTGTGTAGATAATCCTCTATGAATCATTGACTCAGTCTTTGCAAGTTGCCATCCTCGTGGATATTCAACACTGATTTATTAATGCATGGTTGGGCTGGCTAATTAGGGTCTTTGTCTTCAACATTTACTGAGCTCTGTGGCCAGAATCAGTTGTTTTGATTGATTTTTTTTTTTTTTTTTTAGTTCTTTGTTTCTGTTCCTAATTTGCTGATATACATAGTTCTACTTTTTAGGGATAAAATATTGAGCTACATTAAGAGAAGTAAAACTTACCATATATCAGCCTTTATTTCATTGGAGATAGTATCTATGTGAATCTTGATTGTAAGTATATTCAGTATATCCTATGTCAAACATGTATATGTTTTTTTTCCCAATTCAAGACAAAGCTTCTGACAGAAAGCTAAAACTCTTGCTCTGTGGGTTAGATCACTATAAACTGCCATCACTGATGAATTAAAAAAACTGTGTACTAGCAATGCTTTGGAAATTCTTACAAAGAAAGGAAACAAGGTTTCTGAGACTTGGAATTTCATTTTCTGTCTCTGCATCCTACAGGCATTTTACTCCCTTTTTTTCTGCTCATTCATCACTTCAGCTAAATTTGCTTTACCTACAGCGCCTTTAATTTAGCAGCATTGTAAGGGCAGAGAAACAGAAGTGGGTTTACAAGCCATGTGTAGGCTTAAAGAAGCTTGAAGCTCCTTTGTGTCTCTTGTTGCTATTACTTCTTAGCCTAAGATATTTTGCACGCTTTATATTTTTGCTAGATTTCACCAAGACAGGATATTTCTCCTGGAAATATCCTGTATACCTTGTCTGTTTTCAGAGGTTACAGGTTACAACAATTTTCAGTCTAAATGTCTGAAAGGAAAAACCACTATATGGCTTAAAATTAGAAGACTACCTTCTACGTGAACCTAATGGAACACCATTAGTTTTGCTGAAAAGGCCAACGCTTTGTGCTAGGCTTGTGCCAGATTTTCAGATATTCCTTTCTATATGTTTGTTCACATTGTCCTTTCTAGGTCTTCAAGCAATTAGTTTTTATTTGCATGCATCATTTCACTGCTTTGCTCCCAGGATACAGCCTTTGCTTTCTGGCTGTCCTACAAATTTTTTCCCCTCAACCTTCCATTTGGGCTTTTTACTCATTTTCTTTAGCCTTCTATTTGAATTCTGTGTCCTCAGGGCTTCTCTCTGTATTTTTTTTTTATTACTTTTTTTTCCTCCTGTCTTGATTTTAGTTGCTGGTAGGTTGTTCTGCTTATTAGTGTAGGAAGACACCACACCAATTTTTTTTTTTTTTAATGATCTGAATAATGACCCCAGTCACTTATCTTAAGTTACTTTACTTAAATGAATATTGCCTTTTTTATTGTTCTTTATTGATATGACTGTATTGAGATTGATTGGTTCTTCATTCTCAAAAATTCTATATGAAGGAAGAAGCAGCAATTTTTGAAGGAAACTAGTCAGAGAAAAGACCTTTTGTCACATATTTAGGAATTTCACAGGTTTTCTTGAAATGTCAATTGATTTTTAATTTTGTCATGAGTGGTCTTGGCATTTATTTGTGTTACTAGAGATTAATCTCTTCATCAGGTGATATGACTGACTAATGTTATATTCAGAGGCAAACCTCAGAAAAGGATAATCAGAAAAAAACAAATTTAATATTAATTATATTAATATTTTTTATTAGAAATTATTTGGTTCCTGTCAATATCTATTTTCAGGTAACATCTGAGTAGTCTTTTGCATAAATGTAGTTTTGTTCCAAATATTTTCCACCACTATGATCTAAATCAGATTGTGATCTATGCATTCATTGTATAATTTAAAACAGTTTTATTAAAGAAGTATTAGTTAAATGACTGAATACATGTTTTGTACTCTGTTCAATTTTGAACAAATATTTTTAAATTTAATAAAATGTTATGTACTGAATTATATTTTATTTGAAAAAAGTATTTTAGAAATGGTAACGTGGACATTAGTTCTTATTAGGGTGTATTTTTCCCTTCACTTAAAGTAGCTTTATATATGTGAGTAGTTATTCTCTTTGGATATTCATGCATATAAATAATTGTGATCGATAATGTTTGTTTAGCATTTTGTCAATTAGGGGATTTGCAGGAGGTAACTTTTGCCTTACATGTGCAGCCCTCTGGTATCTATAGGGTTAACCTGTACTTGCAATGCACATGTATGGTAATGTCTGCAGAATTAGCAGTGGATTCTTTAATTGTAAACTTTAAAATTCATTCCTATCTCACTTGAACTAAAACTTGGGATGGTGGTGCTACAATAATAAATTAATAGAAAAAAAAATTAGTGTTTTTTAGAAAAGCTGAAGATATTTAAAACGGTGGCCAGTAATGAGTACATTTCCTGATACTGTGTTGGTGACAATTAGTACAATCAGTGACATATGTATTGTTGGAAGGTGGGGAAATATAGAAAATATAGTGACTTCTTTATTTTTTTTTTCTCTTCTTACATACTGTATTCTTTAGACACTCAATTATTTAATTCTAAGATCTTTTTCTGCTTCAAAAAGTTCATGTCCTTTGACCTATACAATCCCCTTAATACCAGCTGGAACTGAGAAATGTTTTTGCTGGACAAATAGACATGAAAAGAACAAAGAATTGGATGCAAGGTGAGAACAGGACATTCGGTGCTATACTTGGGCTGTGGGATATCTTTTGAAAGTAAAAACCTGATGTTCAAATACAACAAAATTTCAAGGTGAAGTTTCCTGATATGTGAGCTTATTTTTTGTCATTGTGAAAACTAACCTAACTCATGACAAAGTGCTATTTCAAGTATTTGTGGATTGGATAAGAATATCTTTCATTATTTAGAACATACTTTTCTGGTTATTTTTTCAGAGGGTCAGTTTAATGAGTATCTGGACATGGACTCTTGATCAGTATCTCATCTTTGTACTGCACTTGATCCTCTGTTCGTATCAATATTCCATTCTTCATGTTGCAGTTTCTCATGAGCTGTAACAATAGACAAGATAGAGGGATCAACACAATTATGCTTACATTTGATAAGATAGACTAATCGGTGTAAATTAAATGGTCATTACATGGCACGACTGTTGTGGCAAAATCTCCATATTGTTTCACTTTAACTTACGCAAACATTGCGAATGTGTTGAGGTGATCTACGAAGGGGGCAGCTTGTATGATACTTCATTCAGTTGTACTGGTAACTATTGTATTGATACTCGATTTTGCGTATTGGCAAAACCAAAAAACAACACCCCTTATTTTCAAAAGAAGAATTCTTGTTTAATCTTACATTGGAGTTACCCTCTAAGAGGTTATTAGTGAGATTCTTAGTATTTCTCACTATTTTAGTTTGAATTGTTAATCTTACACCTTAGTTTTGAGGCTCTTTAAATATTTTGTGTGATAAAAATACAGTGACCAGCTTCTGATTTTTGAGTTTTTAAAATGGCTTGTGGCAGCGTTATTTGTAATAAGTCTCTGAATTTGCAAAGCGCTTCTTGCCATGTTTGGTATCTACTGAACTTTAGGGCAGCCTATTAGATTAATCTAGGTTTATCTAGTTTCTATTTTATGGAAAGGTAAAGGATTAATTAAGAACTGTGGGGTTGTTTACTGGAATTCTTTGTATATATTCTGCATTACAGTGGATATGCATCTGTTACCTAAAATGAGCTTAAAACATTGGGATGCTGAGGCAGTGTCTGCCTGCACAACAGAAACACCTTGTCTTTACTTATTCATTGACTGATAACGTGGTCTACATGCATTTTCAAGAAACCTCTTCTTTTCTTCATTGCAAATTCACAAAAAACATAGCAGGCACGTTTGTCAATCTGACCATCACTTTTCAAAATATTCATTCTTGACTTGTCTGCTAAGGTCCCAGGTAAAACTAATCAAGTTATCCTGGTGCCACAGTGTGCGCGGTCAGCAGTGGTACAGCTTTAGAAAATTCATCTTTGAAAGGATAAGGGTAAGGTTACCTTTAACTTAAAAATTAAGAGCGGTACAGGTATGGTTAAAAGAACTTACAAAACTGTTAAAATAACTGGGCACACTAGTATGATTTATAGATTCACCAAGATTAATTTAATTTGTACTCTGATGGTTGTATTCACATGTAGAACTAAAAAGCCTTATCATTAGATTACATTAAATTGCTAAATTCACCCAGACACTCTAAACCAGGAAATACTGAGGATTTTTCAAGGCTGTGGATTTGTCTTGTCCCAGATCACAAATTTTATCTCTTTTCATTTCTTTCCTACACTTTTCTTTGTCAAAAAGTTGCTTGAAAACTGACGGAAGTTAGAAATAAAATTGAGCATGTTAACATGTTAATGTATATTATGGAAAGACCTTTTCATTAATGTGTGCCGGTAACAGATATGTTTTTATAGAGCAGTCTGCTGAGTTGAAGTACCTAGCAGCCTTTGTGTTTCGCACCTTGGGAACCACAGGAATTACAAATGGTATGTAGGTGTTCATTTGCATATCCCTACTGCATCCGTTCAAATAGAGTTACTGTCTCTTTAAAGCGTTTTTTTTAAAAGTCCTATTTTACTCTGATATCTTCATTTTTTTATTATTACAGAAGAGAGAGTAATTAACATAGTACTAGAATTTCTCTACAATTATTTCAGATGCCTATTGTGCATAAGAAATATTTTGTGTGGGAAGCTTTAACATATGAAGTAGAAAGGTCTTTAGGTAACTGTGCAGGATTGAACAACATAGATTTCTCCTTTTATCAGAGACAACTCCATAGTTTCATCCTTGTAGCTTAATCTCTATTTCTTGTACAGGAATCAAAAATAATTCTTTCTTCAGAAAACTTCTTGACTTGTATTGCCTTTTTACTCTCTTTTGGTTTGGCGTTTTGGGTTGATTGGTTTTTGTTTGGGTTTTTTTGAGCAGGAAAAGATGGTAGAATTATATGCCGCTTTCTTGCACTGATTAGACACAAAAAGATAGAATTATTGGGTGAGAAGGGAGTGATCCCTCTACATGTGTTTTGGAATTTCTTGCAGGGCTGCTGTTTTCAGAAACTTTGTGGAACAAGGATATAGAATGCAATATGAAATAGTTTCTTAAAAGACAATAATTCAGACAACTTGTTGAAAAATGGAAAAGTATAAAGACTTGAAATGTAATACATCCTCTGCGAATTTTACCTCTTTTGGTTCTGTTTTGACTGGCATGCTTCTGCCTTTTCTAATCTGATTAATATACAGAAAGTATATAGATAGTTCTATGAATAAAAGTTTATATGAAATGCATGTTCCCAGTTTGCTAATATAAACGTAGTAAATATAAGATACGTTTGTTGCTAAGTGTATGACATGAAAGGTTAGGAAGTGCATGTTACCCAATTTACTTGACTTTGGAGAGTTTAAATTAGCATGTATGTAATACTACTTCAAAATTGTGAGTAATTATTACTCTACAAGTCTTTGAAGGAGAAAAGGTGGATGTAGTATTTCCAGTATGTTATGTTCTGTCATAAAGCATTTCTTATTTAGAACAGCAGGTAAACCACATTTATCAATTTGGATTATTAAACACAATATCACAATTTTTTTTAATCTGGCATTCCAAACATTTAGGATTAGTGAAGCAGGAAAATAACATATTTCTTAGTCAACACATTTCAGTTCTAATATTCATCAACAGTAATCTGATGGGACAGCTAATGAGAGACTGCTTTGGGTTTACTGGTTCTGTGCATATGAGACAAATCACCTGATGGTCATTCCTGCAAATGTTTTGGTCCTTACTTAACCTATATCTTTCCCTGGAGATGTCTTCCATCTGTATTTTGAGAGTTTGCATTTTATCATCTTTTACCGGAAGCTCAAGGAACAAAGTTTATTATTTTACTAGCTTCTCTTCTCTTCCTCTCTTCTTCCCACTTTCCTCCGGGTGAATTTGTTTGATCTTGCAGTAGCACTACGAAGAACAACCTTCAGAAATATCTCAGAATCCATGGTGCTTTTTTCTGAACCCCTCAGAAAATGTATTAGATTAAATAGGCATCTTCTTTATAACTTCAAATTTGATCTTTCTGTGTATTCTTCCTCATAGAAAGTTTTTTCAATTATAATATTTATAATTTATTAAGTAGGTCTGTGTTTGTCTGGGGTTTTGGTGGTGGTGTTTGGTTGGGGTTTTTGTGTGGTTTTTGTAGGTTTCGATTTGTACTTGAGTTTTTTTATAAATACCCTACAAGTTAAACAAGAAAACAAGCAAAAAAGTCTCTTCACCCTGAAATGAGGTAACGATACTAGAAATAGTAGTTCTTCGCAACAATAGAAAAAAATGCACTTTTTAGTAAAGAAAATAAAAGGAAATGGTGGAATATTCTGATAGCTGGTCAAGTTTTCATGGCTGTTAGGAGATGTTTTTCCTGCCCCAAAAAATGAGAATATTTGATATAGGATTTGTTGAGACAGTAAAATAGATGGCCTGTATGTGTAGGTTAGCAATCTCTTTGGGTTATTGCTTTGTAACAATAATGGATTCTAGAGTCCTGCTGGTAACCCCATGTTGCTCTCACCATTGTAATTAACAGAGTTTGACACACAATCAAAAAAAGGCTGCTGAGGTATCAAGGTGGAAAGTTCTCAGGCTAATGCTGATATTCTAGTATAGGATAAAATCATAAGTCAAATACCAGAAGACGTAGAAACTTCACTTCCTACAGACCAATGAACACTTACTATTGTTGTTTGGCCATTAATTCAAAATATGATTTATACAGACACATCAAACCTGCTCTTTAACTACTTCAATTAAATTGTGATGGAAGTAAGTGATCCAAATAAAATTAGTACTTTTGAGGACTGCTTGATCATACTGTATGATGGGGTTTAAATAATTCAGTCCTTAATGGGTATCCAATATGCTTAAATTGTATTTCTAATTTCCTTTAAATAGTTTGTATCACTAATTTGCTTCTAAGAGATTTCTGCCAATCAAATTAAATACCTTCTGCAAACTGCTTATGTTCCTGTCAAAGTGTACTTGTTATACTAAACACCCACATTCTGTTCTAGTTTCATTTTAGTTTATTTTTAAATAAAATTTTTCCTCCCACAGAGTGCTAGGGACTTCTTATTGATGGGCATCCAGGAAACTGAACACAATATTTATTTTTAAAACATGTTCAGTGGATCAGTGCGGATCTAGACAGTACCTAAAAAGGAAAATCCCAGATTTTGAAAGCTGAGTGCAGGCATCCTCGCTCGCCTCCTTCCAAGGCTGCTGTTCTGCACCAGCAGTTCTGCCACTCCTGTGACGAGGCACAGTGCATGCCAAAGACAAAAGCCATGCTGAGTTCTTCCTAAACTGCACTTTTAAATATTCCCTTCTAATATTTCACTTTCCAGGTATCAAATAGTGTCAGGTAAACAGTGGAGTTTGAACACTTCATAAGGCCATGTAAGAATAGATGGTCTTTGGACAGTATACTTGCATTTCAAATGTAGTGTGAGGAAGATTCTTTTTTTCTTAGCAGGTAATACATTCGTGTTAGTTTTGTGTATTATGTTATTGTACGGTAACAGTCATTATCCTGTGTAAACACTATATTGGGATAATAAGAACATTGTTAATGCTTTAAAAATGCTCTCTACATCATCTTATTCAGGGAAACATTAAGAGGCTTTAGTTTTAACAAGCAGCATTTTCCTCTTGGGAACACTAGTATAGAAAGCAAGCCAGCTCAGCTAGTTTGTCCACTATGATAATTTAAGGCTAACATAATATATTAATGCAAAACAGCAGCATTAAGAGAATTTATAATTTTCAGGCAGGTTTTCATTCTGTTCAGAATGCAGAATGTGCAAACAAAGGAAGGAAGGGTTGGGGATTTTTGGCAGTGAAGTAGCTAATGAAAAGTGAAGGTGTTGACCCACTATTCATCTCTTATTTAAATTCTCCTTAGCCTAGCAAAATTCCTTTTTTAAATTCATCACTTGACTTCCATTGAAGTTTTGATAAAAGAACTTCTGTATTTGTTCCTGATGGCGAATTCTTTCCTTTCCTCCCACTTTTTAAAAGGAGCATGATGTAATGTATGTGCTGTCATTCATGTTTGTTGCAATTCTGCAACAGCAGCTTTGACTATGTGATTTCTCATTCCTCCTTTCAGCTGGTGACAAAGCTTTCAGGGACTTGTAAATGTGTATTTGTGGTAATTTTAGGAAAATCCAACTGTCTACTTGTACTCTAAGTCTTGTCCTTGGTAACAATTTCCCTGACTGTGCATTTTTTCGAGATTGATGATGGGAGTAGTTTGTAATGTAAGTAAGGAGTTAGTTTACCCTCTTTCTCTCTGACTGTTACTTCCAGTGACTTAAATGGGAGCTGCATCTCAGTAGATGGGAACAGAATTGCATCACAGAGGGCCAAAGTCCTTTTATAGCTGTTTGGGTCATGTACAATCATGGAGATAATGTACTGCCAGAGTTGTCTGGATTATCTCTTCCCCACCCTGCCCCCCCCTTAATTTTTGCTGCCTTTATTTTGAATGGATGTGGTGTTTCTCTTATGTTATGGTGAGTTTTTGTTAGGTTGCTTGGGGTTTTTTTTTAACCCTAGCTCTTACAGTCCTTGACTTTCATGGACCTTCATTAGTTCATACCAGGTAAAAATATCTTCTTGTATTTCTGACATTGTTTACTTTCAAAGAAAACTCAAATATATGAGGGTAAAGTATTTCAGTGTCTTTCTCTGGAAGCTTTGCTAGGTAGGTTGTCTAAGGTCTGCCTCATTCAGTGTTTGAGTTCTCATCCAATTCAGTTCCATCTCCTGCTACGACTGTTTCCACCAGCTCTTATGCAATGAATTAAAGTGCAGATCTACATAATATCAAGTCAGTAACTCCATGGCAGTTATTTCAGCATGTGCTGGTGTTAAATACCTTGTCCTTCCTCTGTAGAATCCAGGAATTATGATATTCTTTAGTATCATGTATTCAGAAGGCATATGCTGGCTACATAGGTCCATGCTTTAATGGCAACCAGTACAGAAAATAAAAGAATAAGCAGGAGTCTGCCAGGATTACATCCTGGACAGTGTACACCAGAAAAACACGAGGTAGTATAAGAGCTTCTGTAGAGCAGATACTTAGAAGGTCTAATGAAAAATTTCAGGGACAAAATTATTCCTGGTGTCCCCAGGACTATGCATCAGCCTTCTAGGTATGTTTTGTTTCTTTGTTTGTTTGGGGGGATATTTTTGGTTGGTTGCTTTTTAGGGATTGCATGTAGTTAATTGGGTTGCATGCATTGTCTGCTTTATCTAAAAATGGTGTTTTTAGTTGATGGTTGGTCTGTTTGCTACTTGCACTCTTTTAGAGTTTTGGGTTTCTGGGTTTGTTGTTTGGTTGGTTGGTTTTTCAAAACTTTGTGTTAGATACCCATCATTTGAAGAGTCCTCCTTCTGGAGGACAGTAAAAACCTTCAGCCCGTTACACCTGGGACATAATAGAGAATGGCTTCAAAAAAATCTGTTAACCGCAGATGATTTGTTCTCAAGCAAGTCTTCATTACTATGCACATTTTATATTTTAAGCTGTGGTCTGAGCCCTTATTTGCCTCTTACATTGCCCCGTTTCACCTGTTTGGAGAATAGCAGCCCCTGAGACAAATTTGAACTCTTTGTCCAATACAAAGAAACGTTCATAAATTTTCAAAAGTGATAACTGTTTTTATTCCCCTTCCTTAGTCCATTCTTTAAATCACTGTGTCTAATGCTATCAACCCAAGAGACAAGCCCTTACCTTTAGAAGTTGCAAAAACTATGAGGGAAACCAGATTTATTCATATGGGGTTTGTAGCTGTGTAAAATTTATATATCTGGTAGCTCTAATGAGGACTTGATTCATTCAGTTGTCGTGCCATCAAGAATATTTTTGGAGCATTTACTGTGCTTTGTTTCCCTCCATGCAAATAACAAGGTCATCATTCTGATGTACTTTGGCTTTTGAAGAATATAATCACTTCTATGTATGGTTTTGAATAGCAATGCATGTAACTTAGCATGCAAATTTTGATTTAGTTATTGCCATTGCTCACTGTCTTCCACCCTGCCAATCTTGCTGAGCAAGGTTCTAGATAAAATTATGTCTTTAATATCGGTATTGGAAGATTTAGTACATTACAGACAGTTGCAAAATGTCCTTTCAGTTTTCTGTTTTTGTTTTTAAAGATGCTGAAATTCAGGTATTTTCAGTTTAGTCAACAACAAAAGCATTGTTACTGTGAATTTAAAACGTGTTGGGACATGTATAATTTTCTGGTTTGGATTTATATTGTTGTTCAGTTAAATCTACTTTAGTCAGTTGGGGTCCATTGAATGTGTGCTTTGCCTCAAAGTCATAATTCTCGTGTCTCCTGTGATTCTTTCAGTTATTTTGTATGGCTTCCGAGTGACAGATTTAGGTCTTTTTATAGTTATTGAAGTTGAAATTTATCTTGATTCTAGTCTCTCATGTTTTAGTGGAACCTGCAATAGAAATAAAATTTTACATCCAGGAGAACTCTCTGGTGATCTTTTTTTCTAGTATATCGAATATAGTTTGATAAACTTTTTTTAATCATCTGCTGCAGACAGATCTTGTGAGAGATTTTGCCTTCCTATAGCTACATTTATTGTTAACACAGGCATTATAGTTTAGTAAGTCATTTGAATTTCTGACGGTGATCATATTGTTGGTTTGCAGATACTGAAAATAATTGAAGCATATGATGGCTGATTACTGTTTGTGTCTTGGTATACCATTTTTGATGTCCACTTCTGGTTCTGGACAAATTCTTCAGTAGAGACTTTTGAGGAGCACATTAAGCATTTCACGTAAGTTATGGAAAAGAGAGTGAGTTCTTAGTGATGTTTTTTGGTGTTTTTTCTCTTGCGTTCATGTAAATGGTAAGCTTTTTGTGCTGTGCTAAAATACGTCTTGTAAGTACTGGGTTTTTGTAAAATTAGTCAAGCTTTTTTCCTGATGCATTTTATACAAACATCTGGCTTTTTCAAGGTGCTTAGCAGACTTCAGCATTCCTAAAGTAACAAGACAGTGATATTCTCTTAAACAGCAATCATTCACAATTTGCATCTAAAGACTGCAACCAGAAACTTTATGCACGCATTTAATTCAGAATTATTATTTTATAAATCCTGATACAAAGAAATTATTAATTTAGCTTATTTGCTGAAGGGATGCATTTCTTTTTGAATAGGATAGAAGATATTAGCAAGTTAATATCTTCCCACTGTGGAAAGTGAGTGAAAATTAATGAAGATAATAGGCTTTACTTAGATCATTTCATTATTGTCATAGCTTTACCTGCCCTGTTTTATGACTGGCTTATTGTCTGTAGTGGAATTATTATCTTAGCTTTGCCTGAATTACTTCATAAAACAGCTAAAAGGAATCAAATTACATAGCGTAAGTATTTTTGCATCTTGTTGCTTTCATTAGTTGCTCACGTAGATTGTGGAGGTTTTGTGTATGTGTGCCTTCCCTGATGTTTGTAGAAATAAGGGAGAGGGTTTTTTGGTTTGTTTTTGTTTGTTTGTTTTTTTAAAACTACATGCTGGATACCTACATTCCAATAGAATTTTCTACTTCTGGACTCTGCTGATTCCTCATTTTTCATTGGACCATGTGACTTCAGTTCCCAAAACAGAAATTGAAACTTTCTCCTTTCTTAGATGGTTGGCTCCTCTGGGGCACATCTCTGAAGGATGCCAAGATTTATCCGTCTCCACTAGGACACGGGAATAAATAGGCTACACAAGTTGACAAATTGTCCCTTAATAATTGTCCATGGGAATATTCAAGGACTAAAGATGCCACTAGATAGTAAGAGGTTTGAATTATGAGCTTAAGAGCACGCAAAGTTCATATTTTTACTTTTAAATTTTGCTGAACTGTTTACGTCTCTCAAGTAGTGCTGCTCTCACAAAATGTCAGCTTCAGACAAGAAGCTCAACCACAACCAAAAGGAGAAAAATACCTGAATTGGTCCAAATGATTTGTTTTGTTTTCCACCATCTAATAGAAAATGGAGGCATTTAGATAAAAATTAACAATGCCTACGGGAAATGTTGTTTTAGTGGGAAATTCATCGTATGAATTGAAAAAGCTTTTGAAACAACATTCTCTACTAACTCTCTGGGGTAGGTTATTAAACCTTTCTTGTTGTTGCTGTTGTATTAGTTCAATAAAATACAGTAATATCAACACATCTACCACACTTTTCTGTGTGACATAAAATGTTCCCTTAACACTTGAATCGAGTAGCATCGCTACTTGCTGGTAGTAGCCAGGGCTTCATTGGTGTTGCCAGCCAGCACATGTTTTTGTATTTGGTTTGCTAGGCATATTTGCTTTCCCTTCAGCTCTTCTCTGTATGGCATGCCAGCATTTCTTAGTTCCATCACATCCTTATGCTTGCTTTCGGTTTTCATTTTTTCTCGTGCCAAACTTTTTGCCAAATGTTTCTTCTACGGATGTGTTTGCAGCAGGCTCCCTCCAAGTGTCTGTGTTTCATATTTGAACAGCTCATCAGTGGGCATATCAACTACTCTTGCTGGGAATTTGTCTTCTTCCTCAAAGAGATCTTTGCAGCTTGATGTTGACAGCTTTTGTCTTCCCCTGAGGCAGTTTTCTTTAGGGTCTCTGGGTAGTCTGTCAGCTGCTTTTGTAGAAATAAAAAGGCAAACAACTATGCTAATTACTTCAAATATGGCTTGCATGTAAAAATTGCTGCAAGTGGCAAGGACATTGTTTTGACCCTTTATTCTGGACATAATCATTCAGACTGTGTATGCATCTTCATGCCTTGCAAGTACCTAGGTTTCTTTCAACAAAATTATTTACATTTGTAATATTTACTGGGCTTTTGATTTCTTTATAAAGCTTGCAGCATCTGTTGATTTGAAATACTCCTTCAACCAGGCTGACAATGGAATAATCCTCTTCTCTTCTTCTGCACCTCCTGTCAGCTGAGTGACAAACACAGGCATAGGAGGGAGGAAGGATCCTTAGCACAATGACAGCCCCAGATCACTTTCCGTTCGCAGATCAACAGAAAAACCTCTATGACACAACGAGGGTAGGACTGGGGGAAGCGCAAACAGAGTTTGACTTCCTCGCGACATTGGAGGAGGTGTTATGTGGCAGGTGGCAATGTAGCAGCCTTGTGGAGACCAGTCAGGAGTAATGGGCTGGAAAATCCAAGGTCACCAGTGCAGTATCTTCCCGGTAGTTACTACTGGTGTTGCATAAAGGAGTGGCTAAGATTATTTAAAGCACAATTGGAGCGGGTGGGGGGAAAAAAAAAAAAGAGAGTAGGGCAGGATGCAGCACAGTGTTCCTCTCTTCAGAGGCTGTTTTTTAGGCAAGACTTATTTTAAAGGCAGATCCTCATTTGATCTCTCCTTTGAGAGGGGTTGGACACTGCTGTACATAGCAACTGTCACTCTTTCCTGAAGTCATGCAGGCTTTGGTACTGGGGAATCCAGCCCTGAGTCGGTTAAGCTATTTGGAATACTTGTTGTGGTTTTGCGTTGCATTTTTTTTTTCCCTGGTTGTTGTGGGGTTTGTTGTTTTGGTTTTTTTTTTTTGTCCCCCGCTTAACTTCAGAAGTATTTGTCTTTTCTGGACCAAGACTGAAAAGGATAACCAAGTTACAAGGGTAAGAAGTACCCCCCCCCACCCCCCCACCCAGTGAAAGGTTGTGGACAACCAGCAGTAGGTGGCCTTGCTTGAGCAGGGGATTTGGACCAGATGACCTCCAGAGGTCCCATCCAACCTCAACCATTCTGTGAAGTTCAAAATCCTGGAGGATTTTTTCTGGCCACACCTTTTCCTTCATTTTGAGCACAGTGAGCTACTTACAGCTTGCTCCTACGCTCTTGTGTAGGCTGGATGTCGCTCTGTAGTCTGATGTGTTACTGTGTTTCTGGGGCTGATGGAACATGTCAGACTAAAAAGAAAGGAGAGTGATCTCTGCTGCAGAGCAGTATTTTTACTTTTTCTATTTGAAGAGCTAATTATACAACATTTTCCAAATTTCACTTAACTGTAATGGCGCATATTTGCAAATTCTGGTAGTAGATTATATAAACCATCATCCTCTCCATTCAAGTGGTTCAGAATATGTTTTTGTTTGGGTGGTTTTTTTTTACAGCTTGATCAGTTTTATATTCTTCTAGAAAGGCTTAAATAGAAAAGCAAGGATCAATTTTGCAGTAGAGCTGTCAAAAAAAGCAGTTTCTAGTTTGCACATGTGTGGATTTTGAAGGGCAAGGAGAACTCATTTCAGGCTAAATCTGAGAAATCACACATTTGAATTCTCTGACAAATAAGAACTTTCTGTCCCTTTGGATTTTTAGTTGAAACTGATGTCCTTGTCAGCATCCCAGATGATACCAGTAATGAAACTGCCAACATTGTCAACTCCATTGGGCTAGCTGCCTGTTTCCCTTGAGGTATCAAGATCCAGGACAGCCCTGCTAGCAGACTCCCTGGGGCTATTGCTCTGCAGATTCAAGAGTCCCTGGCTCTGGAACAGACTAATAAATTGTCTGACTTAAGCCAAAAGGTGCAGTTGTCTCTGGCCTCTAGGCACATACATCAGGAATCCAGGTAAATGATTAAGCAAAGCTGATGATGTCCGGTATACTTAAAACATAATGTTTATGGATCAGCTCTTCTTTGAAGAAACTGAGTTCATATGAATATCTCTAACTTTTTCTACCCTTGAAACCAGATCAGACTGATCTAGTATGGTTGTGAGAGCTGGACAGAGGATGTGTAGTAGCTGTCCGCAGTTAAAGAGGATCTAAGATGCTCAAGCCTATCAAACAGATATATTTTTACCTTTCAGATCAGATCAATTCAGCTAGGTAGGTATTTGAAGCAGAGAGACCCTACCTACATTTTGAAGCTTATGCAACTGAAACATTTTTGCTATATTCCAGATGTCACTTTGACTTGACTTTTGATCATCTTCTAGTATGACTCAGGGAGGGCAACACGAGCTCACTACATCATTCTGTCTTTTACGTCTGCCTCCGTGGCTTTCCTTGTTCTCACCTGAATCTATGTGCTCAGAAGATGAGACAAAGTTGTCCCACAAACCATCTCTCTGGATCAAAAGACTCAATTCCTTTTTTAAGCTTCATCCTCCCCCTTTATTATACTGCTTACCAGCCTCTCCACTTCCTCTTTCTGACTGTAGTCCATTCATGTTTTTCACCGTGATGTTCATCCTGTAGCCTTCATCATGTTATCCCACATTTTCAGAATTCACTTGCTCATAACCTGTAAGTTTCCAGAAACAAACTCTTACCAGCTACGTTTTTCTGTTCTCCCCTCTCCAATACCTGCAAGCAGATGCTCTTTAAAGTCATTTTTTAAAGAAACTGAGAATAATCGCTCCTCTGAAAGTTAGCACAATTTTCTTGAGGAGGTTCAGAGTACTTCTGCTATTGAATTCTGAGGCACTGCATGCAGTATGCCTGTGCTATGTCTGTATTGTCTTGGCTGAATATGCCGTTCAGCATAATCATGTAAATTTAAAATTAAAAAGTAAGAGTTTTATTTCTTTAGCAGAAAATTAGAGGAGCTGAGACAGCTCATTTGGCATGGCAGCATTCCACTGAGCCGAAAGGTAATTTTCAGGGACTGCATCTTTGGTAAGTATTCCTGCAACAGTGGGGTAGTGATTTTAATGTGCAGTGCTGCATTTTAATAGCCAATTGAGATGGCTATTAAGATATAGCATTGTACATTAACATCACTGCCGCACAGAGTGCGGCTGGTGACTCTTCTCAGATGACAGCTTTCTCTGCATTCTGCTTCATAGCAATGGTTTTCTTAGTATTTCCTCTGGTCTCCTCCAAGGGAAATAAAAATCATTATCTAGTTAATATTTCACACTGTGTTAGGCATCCATATCCCAGGGATACAGGGTGGGAGAGTAGAGATGTGGTGTGGGGATGGGGTAGAGGCAGAGCAGGGAAGAGCATGCTAGAGAAAATCCCCTCGTGAAAGGATCGTTTCCTGGTTTTGATTTAGTATACTCACGTTGGCTCAGTGAAAACATGGTTTGCTAACCCTGAGACTTGCGATACAGAGCTTAGGGGAGGACTGTGTAGCAGAAGTAACTGTGTGTAGCGATCAGTAAGATACTGAAAATTCATAAGACCCTGAGAAATGTGAGAAACTGCAAGGAAAAGATACAGCTGAAAACCCATGTGTACTTGAAAACTTATCAGAAGCATTTATGAAAATCATTTGGCTTCTACCCTTTGCACTTGGAAGAAGCTACTGAACGGTAGAGGCCTGATCAGTTATCTACTGTATGATGAGGCATTTCTTTGCCTATAGTTTTCTGCTCTGTTCTGAGGTGAAAAAGTTTTGCTTACTCTCAGTCTGTCCAGTTCAGAGGCATCTCGCCGCATTTGCATTGCTGAGATTTTGAAATTCTTCTTTCCAATGAAAAGAACCCTGATTGCACCTGAACACCTTTCCTCCTAAAAATGCAGAGATTACAGGAAAAGTGTCTGTGACATTGCAGGCTTCCATCTCTCTGACAGGAGTTGTGAAATGACTTTCAGAATGAGGACAGAAATTATTCTTTGTAACATTCTTCTCCCCCTTCACTTTGTGTTTGCAGAACACGTGGACTAAATCTGCAGATAGCCTAGGATAGAGAGGGATGCTGTTGCAAAATGTTGGCATAACAGGGGAAACGATGTATTCAGAAGCTCCCTTGAATGGCTTTACTGTATCCTTTAATCTCTGCATTTTCCTTAGGAACGAGCTATGGCAATTATCTATCTTGACTTTGCTTATGGAAATTCACTTTTAGCAGAGCTAGGGAGGACACTGACTGAGATCAGTAGCTCTGACTTTCAAATTCTTGTAAATTCACATTCTGTTAAATAGAAATGTTTACAAGTTTATTTCTAGGTAACAGATTTTTAAAAACATGATATAGAAACTTCCCAGGAAATGGTGAATTGCTTTAATTGGAAAAAAACTCCATATATCATTGCTTAAAAGGAAATTAGTATCTGTGAATTCTCATAATATTAATTTCAAGAATGCGTGGAACTCTTCAGGATGAAATTACGTCCTAAAACTTCAACCTATCAGTGTTGACATTTTTGCTAAGTGTTTTGAAACGCAAAATCAAGGTTTTGGCCATGTAGAAATAAAAATATATTTTAAAAAATAGATTTAAGGGAAGATAAACAGAAAGATGGCTGTTTAATATTTCACCTGCTAAAGACTGTATTAGTGTTTAATTTTCTAGCTATCTGTCCTTGTAGGATGACAGTAGATCCCAACAACTGTGTGAGCCTTCTTAGAGTTCTCTGGGTTATGAGATGCCATTTGTAAGAATAAAGTAAAATGAGTATCATAAAATTTTTTGTGTATGTTTTCATCATTAGGAATTCATTTACCAAATACTGTCTTTCTCTTTAAAATATTTCACATACACAATGATGAAAGTCTTTTTAACATAAAGGATTAATTCAGGCTAAAGAGTGTCTACTCTGTAAGTACCTTCTCTATGGAAAATCATAGATAGATTTTTATCTCATTCAGTATCCGCAGTGTCCCCAGTGAATTAGTGACTGACAGTACCAGCAGGCTAAAGCTTAGCTGTTTAGAGTGATCAGACACCTGGGAGAGAAAAAACTGTGAAATGGTATAGATTTGGAATATTGTTTTTTAAATTATTCTAATGTAATAATGTGGACTCAAGGATTTTGTTTGTTTGTTACCAAGCAAAAAGTGATGAAATTTTCACATTATTTGCTGTGTGCCATATTCTGCTGTTCTGATTCAGAAGATACAATTCAAATTATGTTTGTTTTTCTTACATGCTATCTTTAAAACTATGAGGAAATAAAGCAGCAGTTCAGCATTTTCATGCTGATATGCACCACTAGAGGCCATCATATACCTCCTTAAATATTAGATAGATATGCAAATTATTCTAGGGATGATGCATATACCTAATGACTGTAAAAGTCTCTATAAAAGGGCAGGGGAAACTTCTTTTTTGAGAGAAGACTTTATCACAGCTGATTAGTGTGAACACCATGTCTTCTCAGGCCAATTCTAACTGATTCAGAGCACTTATATTCTCTCATACATTCCTGTATAACCTTTTAGTAGATCATCAAGTATATGTGCTAAGTGAGCTCTGGAGATGGTAACTGTTCTGCACAGTCTGCAGATGTTCTAAATCAGTAGAAAGAGTAAAGCTTAGAAAATAAAATGAAGTCTAAAAATATTTTAGGTTTATATCAGAATGCTTGGATTAGAAATTAAATGGGTTTTTCCCTTTAGTCTTTCTATCTGGAAAACAGGGTGCCATTCTTGATCCCCCCCCAGACTGCTTATCAGGATTCAGTAGTGAGCTAACATGTAGCTGCTGCTTTAGGTAACTGACTGATGTGTAAAGTAGCCTTTATGTTACACAGGGATACTCTTCTGAATCATGGAAACAAATGACTGAGGAGTGACGGGTAGCATGATTTTAACTGGAAAAAAAAAAAATCAAATTAACATTCATCTTACATAATCAAGAGGTGCTACCAAAAGCAATAAAATAAAAAGGCTGGTAAGTAAACTAATTATTTTTATAAAGTGTTTGGATGACTTTATGAAAGAGTATGAAGGTATGATTCAGGAGATATCTTCTAGTCCCTTGGTTTGCAGTTTCACTTCTAGCAAACGAACCATTCAAAGAACTGTTAGCTTATTTTTCTTTCCTTTTGAAGACTTGCTGTATGGTACTTTTCTTTATAAATAGGTTATTAATATATATATTAATATATGAAAGCTTGTTTGAGAAATAAATAGAGTGGAAGACTGCATTATCTTAACCAGCCTGATATGCGGTACTCATCAAAATAGTGAATGGAGAAGATCAAGATAACAAAAGTCAAGTACTACTGTAGCACCTCCAAACTACTTGTCTGGTAATACCAGCAGCAGCCATCTACATGCTCTACAGTGTATTCAAGTGTTTTTAAAATAAGAAAAGGATAATATATCATACGTAGCTAACAATGAAAAACATATAATAAAACTGGTACGATAAGTGCTGTTGTCACAACAGTACGTGCTGATTTCTGTTCTTTGGGGAGGAATCTATTTCATAAGTCCTAGTGGTTTTATGAAAATGTATAAATATGCACAAATTTGTGCTTCTAAATTCTAATGGAAGACTACTCAAATTATTACAAATGATCACTAGACATCCCAACATCAGGAAAAAAGTAATGCACAAGAAGGCACTATCCAAGTTATATATTTTTTCACTAGATATGGAAAAATATATACAAATTTTTCAAAGCCCAAGATCATTGATAAACCTCTTGGTAAAAGAAACAAAATCTAATATGCCATTCATCAGATGAAAGAAAAAGCAATATAGAGAGGAGACTAATATGATGGCATCCAGTGGCCTCTGAACTGATGAATACCACTGAATATTGCTCATTCAGTATATCCACCATGTGTAATTTCTCTTCAAAAAGATGAGCGAAATCTCTCATTTCTGGTAGAATATTTTTGAAATAAACTTATTTCAGAAACATTTTTCCTCAGAGGAATTAAAACTATATGCAGTCGTCTTTAGCTTGCTGTATTCTTTTTCAAATATGTAAAATATTCTTCATTGTAAACAGTTTTCACAACTGCTATTAGTAAACTGATGCACAGCATACCATGTGGCTTCACTTTCAGATCTTTAATGCCATGAAAACATGGAGATTTTTTGTTCATACTTTGGAGTCCAGCTCAATAGGATTGCTGAGAAGGCAAGTTTGTAAACAAGGTCCACCTCCCACCTCAGGGACGAACACCACCATAGAAGAACAGAAGGTAGATTTTAAAGAAATCTATTTAATAGAGTTTCAAATAATTTCCATTTCTGCACTACCTACTTTTCATGGGCGTTTGTGCAGTGCATCCTGAGTCACGCGGTTTGAATGGAAATGTAAGTGTGGTGCGCACATCTGACTTGGTTGTCCTGTAAATGTGCTTCATGCAATGCTTCCTTTCAGGGCTTCTTGTCTTGGCCAAAATGGTGCATTTCCAGTCTGTAGGGTTTCTGCACCGAAACTAGTACATCACTACTTCTTTCCACTGTCTCAGTTTATCAGCTTAAATGTTTGTTAACTCCAAGAGGACTGAACCATGCTTCACTATACAGTGTAGACATGTGATTTTGAGCATGTTGCTTTTCATCTTTGTGACTCAATTTCCCACCTGGGAGATGGTGATAACAATGCTAATGTGTCTCATTATTGTCTTGCCTATTTAAACTGTAAGCTCTTCAGGGCAAGGATTGTCTCATACCATATGTCTTCACAGAGACTGGCAGAATGAGTCACTGATTGCATTTGGGGTCTCTTGGTGCCACTATAATTAAAAGAGAGACAATAATATTAAAAAGGAAGAAAAGGGGGAAGGTAGGTCTGGTATCAAGAGGCTTGCAGATTTCCTGGTAGCAACCCAAAAGCAAGAGAAAAGTTTATCTCCAAGGAGAATCGTTGCTTTTTCAACTTTCTCAACTCCAAATGTCATATTGTTTTTCAAAGAAGTACATTACGAGAGCTTTGCAAGCAGAATAATCCAGAAGATAATGGGAAGTGTTTTAGCCTTATAGATCCTAACTGGAAGAGAAGGATTGGTATTTTGAGCTACTGCAAGGGTGTGGGTTGGAGAACAGATCTTTTTTTTTTACTAGAATTACACCTAGAAAATTAGAGCAGTGCCTCCTTCCTCATTAGAAGAGGAACAGATGTTTCTGAGAGTGGATGAGATGTTTGCACTCAGAAGTGGAGAAAGGTAAGCTGATGTGAGAGAGGCAGAGGCTGATTCTCATTCTGCTGGAGCACATGTTGCTGACAGCTGTATTCTGTCCCCGTTAATGGGAAGACAGCTTTCACTAGTTGTTTTATGCAGTAGGATAAGACGACCAATGAAAGGTGTTCCTGTGGTACTAGAGGTGACTGCTGAACTATAGCCATAATATGCCAATAGCTCCTGCTTTGGCATTTCTACATCGATGTTATTTAAAAATGTTCCTACTACTTGGGTCCAGTACCCATTTGGCATGTCAGCTGAGGACTACTCTGCAGAACTCGTATCCCTTCATTCAGGACTTCATCAAATACACCGTCTACTGTGAATCACTGTTTAAATTTTGTCCTTCTTGTTGAAGTCATCAGATGGCTTCAACACAGTCCATCTTATCACTGGCTGATGTTAAAACCAAGAAGCACCTTTTGTGTCAAACAGCCAGGTTTCTCTCATTTTTTTCACCTGACAGCTATAGGCAAGATTTGCTTTTATAGCCTATAGGAATGCTTCCCATGGATTACATAAAGCGGGCAGAAAATTTGGATTGCTTTGAAGGCTTTTATGAACTTCTGTCTACACTCAAGTTTGGTATCCTAGCATAGAAAGAGAGCAAAAATATATCATTATTACTTAACAAATTCACACAGTTCATATTTTAGATTAAGTACTTTCAGAACAGAAAAACTCTACAGTTTGTGTGACATAAAGCAGTCCTCAAGGCCTCTTGACAAAGTAAGATACCTTATGCATCTGAAATGCAAACTGAAACATGAGGGGAGCAAGCTTGCCTGAAAGAAAATCTACTTAAATATCAAGAGCTTAAACAGCCCTTAATGGCCATGCACTCCATGTACTTTGGTTTAATTTCCACTTCCTTTTCCTAGTGTATTGAGCCTTATAAACATTGCTTGTTCTCTATCAGCAGCTGTTTAAATGATATTTAAATAGTATTCTTCATTTTATTCTTTAACATCTTGACCCAGGTTTGTTTTCTTGTCTTCTCACTGAAGTTAGAATCTTGATTACAGGCCATTAGAAATACCTAGAGCAAAGTTTAAATTACTGAATGTAGCTTTTCTCCCTGACTTGAATAGAAAATTCTTTATAGAGATTTGTTTCTCTAGAGGTTTTGTTTAACAGAGAGAGCCCTAGAACCGGCTTTGTTCCCTACTGGAGGTGTGATTTCTTAAAAAAGGAAGGATTGGCCATAGCTCTAGTCCGTCCTTCCTTGTCTCAGCAGTGCCTGGGCAGGCAACATGTACTTCTGCATTCAGCAACCTATTGCAGCATAGCTTTCAGGCTGAGGGAAGTGGTGTGCAGCTGGTTTCACACCCCATGCTGCTCAAGAGAGTTTACCTGCATTCTGGAAACTCTGCTTGAAGCTGGCTGCAGCAGTGTCCCCATGATTTTTGTCAACTTATTTAATAAATAGCTCACAGCCTTTGGGAATTTGTAAGATTTTGTAATTGACTCTATCACAGACTTTGATTTTTAGTAGAATACCTTAAACCAAAAGCTCAGTCTTGCAGTGGTGAGACTCAAAGTGATAGTGAGAGTTGCAAATTATAAGCAAGGCTGGCTTCTCCATAAAAAGTTACATTATAGTACAGTTTGATACTTAAGAAACAATATTCCTTTTCCTATTATTTCTAAATGATACTAATATTATTCGTTAACCATTCTATGCCAACCAAAGCATTTATGATTATCTGTAGAAGCTCTCCTCAAATCTTCCTTTTCCCACCATTCCCTCCTTGCCATAGAGGAAAAAAGAAATCTCTATGGGAACATACCTACTTTAGTTGAAAGACATAACTGAAAAATAAAAGCAATGTGTATGTTCAGTGGAAGAAGATAGAAACAGTGTATATGAGGGTTTTGCCTTTTTTTGTGCCTACATTTACAAAAAAGGGTGACAAGTCTTTGTAAGTGGAATGGATGTAGGCTGGGAAGCAAATCTTTAGTCATATACATGTTCTGTTTGTTTATGTATTAGTTTTGCTTTGGATATCTCATCAGTATTATTTGGGAATCTTATTGATACTTCTATAGTCAATAACAATATTTTAAATCTTTATTCATGGCCATAGAAGAATTCTTCATGCCAAGTTTTGTGTGACTATAAATGAAGGCTACAGAGATTTAGCGAAGCACAGTAATAGTACCCCTGGCTCCACTAATCATGACTAAGATCTTACTCTGAATTTCCATATTGTCTAAGGGCAATAACTGGTTTAGATTTGATTTGTTAACCTGCAGTTGCAGCAAGTAATATCACTTATTTGCTGAGTCCTTCTTTTGTAATTTATCTTCTCTAGATCATTATGGCTTATTTTCAAGATAGCTTTCAAATGAATAGTAAGGTCCAAATTATTCACAGGATCTAAACATGCTTAAGTTAATATTTTATTTTTATGGGAGTTTCTATTGATTTCAATAGAACTACTTATTATGCTCAAAGGTGATTATTTTCTGGGCCAGGGGCTAGTATTGCATAATTCTTAGGAAAAGGACCACACTTATTAGGTTTTCACTAGTTAATAAGGCTTAGTTAAAATTTATCTGTGAGGTTTAGGTTAGCAGACAAACTCAAATTTCTCCAGCATTTGGAATTCAGTAGTTATGTTGGACATCATCTGTGGAATAAATTTCAGTTTTTAAAAACCACCTATTATCATGCACATTTATCTAAAGAGATCCTCTTTTAAACCCGTAAGAGCTTAATGCCATAATTGCTTTTAATGTCTTGGCCAAATATGAATTAACAAAACCCATTGGAAAATGTGATTATCTGCATCCTTAATTGTAAGGTGACCCCTGTCTTTGTAAATTCCAAATCAACTCATTATATTCAAGTCCTACATAGGTACTACCACTGGGAAAGGTATTATAGATCTCCAATAATAACAATAATAATTAATAAAGAAGATGGACTGGTTATCTTGGTATGTAGCCAAGGCACTTCTGTTGGATTAACGGTTATTTTTTTATCTGTTTTTGTTATACTACACCTACTGCACTTGATCACTATATTCCATTTTACCAGGTTAACAGGTAGATAGACTCTAAAAGCACACACATCTTATGTGAAAAAAGTTCCAGCTAAATCCATACAATGAAAAAGTAGGGCATGAAGGGCATAGGAGAGCTCCAGCTTCTGGCTTTCTTTTACCCTATTTGATCAAATTTCATACTCTAATGAATCCCTCATTATCCTAATAGGCTTCCACTGATTGAGTGGGAAGCCAGGATATATGAGCCTGGATGGGTCAAGAGGATCAAGAATTTCTAAAACCCAGGTTTTGGAAACAGTCTCAGGTTTTGTTCTGTGCCTATCCATATACCTAATCCAAGACAGTCTTAGTAGAGTTTTAGAATCACTGTTGGGAATTGACCTGCTAATAATGTCATTAAATGCTTGGCATCCTGATACCCTGTTCAGACTGGACCTGGAGCATATCACAGTTGTCCTTCACCCTCCTAGCCTGTATGAGCTTTTTTCTCTTGAAAGCTCAGGTTTAGCAGAGAGCCAGGGGGACATTGGTTAATTCTCCTTGCTCTAAAACTGAAATTCATTCATGATGCAGGCAGGATAAAAACCTGTAACTGGGTGTTCATGTTCTTTCAGTTGTATACAGCCACTAATGACCTTCAGGGAAAACTACTGTTTTTTCAGTGTGTTATGTTAAGCAGCTAAATGCCACACTAATTAATTTTAAAAAGAATCATAAGGAAGAGCAGTGACTGTTAGGGTAGGGAACTGCAATAAGCAAGGGGAACATTAACATGTTTTACTATGAAAATTACTGAAGCAATTTACCCAGAAACTGTAGCCATTATCAGAATTCCTAACACCCAGGTTTCTCATTCTCTTTTGTAAGCATTAATCATATTTTATTTTTAACCAGAAATCTCAAAGCAGAATTAAATTAAGTGAAACTTTAATAATGAAATTGCATACAGTATTATTCAGAAGTTATGCAGAGAAGCTTTAATATACTCCATTAGGCAGAGAAAAATGTTGAAAGGATACGGTTAACGTTCATCTGCAGTCGGTTTCTTTTTATTACAAGAATTTTGCCATTGACTTCAATGGAAGGAAAACCAGCCTCTGCTGGTGGGTGTAATAGTGTGGGTTAGTCTCCTGAGTCCCTAGAAAAGCATTATAAAATAAAGTCAAACTGGATGATGATGCCTGTTCTCACACAGGAATGAAGATATTTATTCGGTGCGGTAGAGAAATAGTTGTAGGGCTGAACTGGGGGCAGCTGTGGGTGCTCGGCCTCAGCAGGAGTGTCGGGGTGGCACAAGCAGAGCAGAAGGGAGTGCACCTGTGGAGCCGGGTACTCAAAATCTTGTGTTAGCTCCGACAGCCCCAACTAGGGTTAAGTGGAGGCACCGCTCCCTCTGACTATTGGGTGAAAAGAAAGGTCGTGGGGAGGCTGGGTTTAGCCTCTCTTCTCAAGCGCTCTGCACAAGGTTGTATGGAAAGGGAAAAAGGAGGAAAAGGTAAAATTTAAAGAAACAGAATGAGTTTTATTCCTTTTTTAAGGATTGATTAAAGATATGGGCTTGGTAAAGTCTTAAAATTACTGAAAGCATGGACATCAGTGGTGAAAGTTAGCAGCTCCAAGGAGCACTACATCTGAAAAAAAGGTATGCTCTACTGAAATGTGTTACGGCTTGTCTACCACACGCTTCAGCAGCATGTAAAGTACGTGCTCCTTTTGAGTAATCAGCTTTGTGGCCTTAGCCAGACTCTCCGTCTGCTGCTTTATAAGATTTCTGGCAATGATGTAATTGTTAGATTTTAAAGACTTTTCTCCTTAAATAAGGGGGGGGAACTGATAATATTGTTCTACAAAACTGAAGTTATCTTCTGTTCTCAACATTTAAGTATATTAGTTATCTCCAACCTGTAGCATGTCTGTAGGACCTATATTTACCAATATTGGTTTTTTGTGTGTTTATCTATTTGCTATTATTTCTGAATCTCTTACAGAGGAACAGAAAGGGTACAGAAGGAAAACAGCAGGAAATTATGTTGGACATTAGGAAAAAACTTTTCACTGAAAAGGTTGTCAGGCACTGGAACAGGCTGCCCAGGGATGTGGTTGATTCACCATCCCTGGATGTGTTTAAAAGCCATGTAGATGTGGTGCTGAGGGACATATTTTAGCAGCAAACTTGGTAGAGTAGGGTTATGGTTGGACTGGATGATCTTAAAGGTCTCTTCCAACCTAAGGGATTTTATGATTCTAAATGCTGCACACAGGCAAAGCACTTCACATAAATAAGGTGTCCCTAGAAGTCCACCTCTGGGGCTGAGACCTTGATAGAACTGTTCTTCAAGCTGAATAAAGATGCTCTCTCCTGTCCTCTGACCTCTGATTGCTAAGCAGAGGTAAGACAGAGCAAAGACTAGTTTTTAAGAGGATGAAAAGAAAGAAATTAAAAGCTTAGGTTTTAAAAGAGAGAGGAACTCAATTGCTACTGTGTGCACATCTAGGGAACGAGGT
Source organism: Coracias cyanogaster (assembly GCA_033124195.1). Lineage (NCBI taxonomy): Eukaryota > Metazoa > Chordata > Aves > Coraciiformes > Coraciidae > Coracias > Coracias cyanogaster. The sequence goes on along the minus strand of JAVSBS010026862.1, from coordinate 159,648 downwards.
AGTAGTGCTTACAGCCACAGAAGAAGACTGGAAGAACTGGGAGAGTGTGCTTCCCAGCATTACTGTTGCACAGCGGGAGCTGAGTATCTTAACGGGAGACAGAAGGTGAGACTTTCTCACTGAGTTTTTAATGTCAGAATTCCTTGCTTTCCATCTCCTTTCTAATAGCAGAATAGTTCAGCCAAAACCGTTAAAGCTGTAGTAGTTATGGGGAAAAATGTGACCTAAGCAAGTATTCTGGTCAAGGGAAACCTATGTTTGCACTGGCATGACAGTGTACCTTTCGAAGATCTGCGTATATGTGTAAGGCAATCTGTAAATTTCAAACATTGGTCAAAATGCATTAAAAAGTACATTTTTTCCCACTCTTTCCCTGCCCCAGTAAAAATTCTTAAAAATAGTAACAATTTTACAATGTCATTTTCTTCCTATCACATAATAAAATAGGTTCTTGGAGTTCTGGTGTCCAGAACGATACACCTCTAACAAGTTTCTTTCCCTGTTAGATTTCAGCTGCTGTTTTCCCTCCTTTCACTCTGTGCATAGTACTAAGAAAAAAAAAAAGAAAAGAGATTTTCAGTGAGGACTAAAGAATAAACAATAACAAAGCTCCTAAGAGGTGGAATTCACAAATCAGCTTGAAATTAAAAGGAAAATCTGAGTTTCCTGGTAACATATGAGTGTTTTTTCTTTCTAGTTAATTGAAATCAGTGTGAAGGAAAAGCAACTGACTTGGAACAAGCAGTCAACAATGCTTCATTTTCATGTAAAATATTGCTACTGTCAGTGGCCCAAGCAGTGATCAAGACAGGATGTTGAAACTGGGAAGAAGACCAAAAAGAACTAGTAGCACTTTTTATGTGGAAAAATGAGATAAATGAAAGATAGGAAGTAGGCTATAACACAGTGATAGAAGGGCAAAAAAATTACTGATGGTCCTGCTAAATAAATCAACAATGTCCTTAGCACAGAGTAATATTTTTTAATGTTGATATTAGATGTACTAATAACTCTTTGCAACATTGTTCTGCCTTTAAATAGTACTTTAAGCAGCATGTGTATAAATTTTGCACCCCACGAGAAATGCTTCTTGTATTAACTTAAAATGAAACATCATGTTCTTGTAGCAAAACCAGGAATTTAGTTGGAGCTCTTCTTTTTGTTCAGATGAGAGAAATTGCTTAAATAGCACCCTTGAACTATTAGTCTGCAAAGGTTTACTTTGAAGCCATACAGTGGAAGAAAAAGCACCATCTCTCTTATCCTCTCTAAAGTTTTAAATGCTTATTTTCCCATATAAAGATTCTGAGATTCCTTGTTGACATTAGGACAGTAACCTTATCATATTTCAAATGCACAATCTATATGGAAGCTCTTTTTTTCAAATGGTTTATAGCTGTGACTTTCCAGATACAGCTGTGATTTAACAGACCAGCTGTTACGCAGATGTCTCTTGAAAGGTAAGTGGCATTGGTAGGGTTGAAGGTTAAATGTCTTTGAAGTCCCAAACAGCAGTAACAGCAGTTCAAATAATAGATGTCTTGTGAGAGCTGATTCTTCTTTCTACATATCTTGATAAAGAGTAGGACTACTATACAAGTAGTGCTGCAATATGAAAGTACCGAGAAATCATCATGTAAAAAGTTCTACATTTCTGTTCTGGAGTCCTTAACATCTATGACAAGCTATAGCTGGTATCTCTCGTTAACAAATAAGCTTGTCGACTACTTTAGCTATATGTTACTGGTTTTTAGAGATACATACTTTAAGAGTACAAAATAAGCCTGTAAATGCAAATGTAGACCTTTAGCATGTAATTCATGGCAGATGGGAGGAGCCTGTTGAAGTAAATGAACCTTTTGAGTTGAATAAGCCTGGACAGAAGTATTTGGCCTGAAATTTGAAGTAAAAGTATTTTCAGCATTGATGGAAATTCAATTCCTAGGACAAAATCATTAACGTACTGATTTTGCTGAAATCATTGTCTTAGCAGAAGGAACTTTTCAGTGCAAATGACATTATTTCCATCAAGTGGGAATTTTTACTTTGGGTTTGTTTGGGGCAGTTTTTGTTTTTCTCCTGAAAATTGATGAGAAAAAGCAGTTTTTCTTTTGCCAAGCTGTAAAATATGAGGACAGATAGGCATCTGGTAAAGCTGTCATCGCTCCAGAGAATTCTTTGGAGCTGTAACGGTGTCTGGGTTTGTCACATCACTTCTTTCCGCCGGTAGTTAGGGGTTTTCTGTAACGATCAATTAGTGTGCATGCAATATGTGTGATTTGGCGTGTGCCCAATATGAAATTGTGCCTGAGTTTTTCTGTAGATTGCCCTGGAGTTGGCTTCTGAATTCTCTGAAGCTTATTTTTTTTGGCAGTCAGAATTGTAGGTTTCTGATGTTACAAATAAATGCAAAGTTATAAACACCAATACCACCTTTTTTTTTTTTTTTAGTAGGCGGAAGCAATAAACAGTAACAAAAATGATGTCTGTTGTGCCATATTTAAAACAGAAAAAGTGAGTCCTTTCAGTTGTCTGTCTGGAAAACATTGATTTGCATCACTGAGAATGTAATTGTTCTACCAACAGGCTGAATTTTCTATATGATCAAACAATAAAGGCAGCTATAAGGCTTTTCAAGAAGATGAAAGTCTTGAAAGACCTAATAAAATGAGAGGGGAAATTCCCTGAGCCACATATGCAAAATGCAGAAGGATGTTCACACAGGTACACACAGAGGTTGCAGATGCAAGGCTATCTACATGGGTAATGTTCAGTATATTTTAATCACATTGATTTCGTTACAGATGTGGATTTCTCTACATTTTACCAGGGTTTAAAGATAGAACTCTCTATTACTGGAATGAATTTCTTATTGTTAAATTTTTTTTATTCACTTTCTCTTTGATTCTGTTGTTTGGTTTTCAAGATCAAATATGATCTTTTTCCTTTTGATTATTTTTAACATGAATCATGTGAAATACACGAAGATACCATAAAGCTTTTAAAACTGTAACTTTATAAAGAAAGGCACATTTGAATGCATGTGCATAAATACTTACTGTTTGAGTCTTACTATCTTTGAGGCCAATAGGGAATATTATAGAAGATCTAAGTTTTGGGAAAACCAAAATTAAGTTATTTAATTATAATCCTGTTAAAGTCAATATATTGCTAATAATCAAAAGTATATATTTAAAAAGTCATTAAAACTATGTACATGTGATTATTTTCAAGAAAGTGTAGGACTGGCCAAAAATATGTGGGATTTAGGAGTAAACTTTCAAACAAGCAAAAATTGTATAAATGCAGACTGTTGTGCTTGAATTTTGAAGTCAGATTTCCCAGGTTCACAATAAATCAAGTTCATGCTGTACTGTCTGAGCAACTCAAGAAAGAATTAGTGCCTTTCTTTGAATGACTTGTTGCCTTTTACCTTGATGAAAGAGGCATGTTTTGCACTTACCACTCATTAACAATGTAGATATTATTTCAAGCTATGTCCTTTGAGCCTCTACACTCTCTCTTCCCTGCTCATAGGAAACTTTCTATTGACGGTCCATTAAAAGCACCATGGCTGTACCTGGTTTACCAGAGTAGGGACCACACTCCCAGCTGAAGAAGTTGCCAAGTCCTGATCATTTTCACACTTAGATCATGATAGACCTGCTGCTGCTTGCAGCTATGCTTTACCTTAAAAATACGTTCTGGCATGTAATATGTCTCTGTCCATATATTTATAAATTTATATGGATAGAACATTAAAAGATGGTAATAGTGTTTTTCCACCATTCCACAGCAAATTTTGCTAGAGCTGTATTTTCTGTATGCTTGGTTTTGGTTTTTTATTTTGTTTAGTTGTTTTTTGTTTTTTATTTATTTTGGAGCATGTGATTTTTATTTGGACTTTTATATTTGGAGGTTTTTTTTACATTGATAGTGTCATAAATCTTGATATAACTGTATCTGTAGTTGGAACAGTCATGTTAACTACTATTTGCTGAACAGGGAGAAGCTTTACAGTTTCAGAACTCTGGCATTTCTTTGAGTATCATTCAGAGTCACAGCAGGACAAGTTTGTCCCCTCTATGGATTTTCCATCAGCAAACTCTCACCCACAAACAGATGCTGCTCTGGCATAGGAAGACTGCGAGCACAGTTGCCATCTGCTCTGTAGCTGTCCAAGCAGCTCCCAATTCTGGTACCTCTTTCATCAGAAGACTGTGCAGGCTCAGAAAACACTCAGAAACTATCTTCTTTATCCAGAAGGTCACTCAGCATGGCTTATTCCTCTGGAGAAGATGATGGACCAATCTTTTGTGTCAAAGGAAGCAAAAACACTGTGCAGGGCCTGTAACACACTGAGGAGTGCTGGGTGTTTTAGAAGGATGAAAGAGGATTTGGGGAAAATACTAAAAACTTGCTTTGAGGTTCCATAGGCCACTAAGTGTAATACTTGCTCCTTACCCTAGTTGTAGAAACATTAGATTAGTAAAGTTGAAGAGAGCACAGAGGTTATCTCCAGTACTAGTCCTACAGTGAAGATATGTAGCTCCACAGCAGTAACCAAGTATTTGTAGCACCTATTGGTGTAAGGCTGTGTAGACATGACTCCTTATGGAGGCAATGAGATTATTTTTTTAAGATGTAAATCCATTTTGAAAGCATAATTCCCATACTCATGCATTTGCTTTCTATTGTAGAGGCCCACATAAGAACATCTCGTTTGATGCAGTGCATTTTGTAAGTTGGAGGAATTTTTCCAGGTGATTTGAAATGATCCAGTCATTGCAGTGGGAGGACAAGGATCACCATGGGGAGCAATTCACAACCCTGCTGGAAGTCATTGCCTGCATCAAGGATAAACTGAGATTCTGCAAAGCAAAGCAAACTGCTCAACAGGAGGCTGTCTGACCTCCATCAGGGTAAGGAGGAAGTTTGAGACTAAAAGGATGGGAGAAAGAGCACCTTTGATTATTTGATGTCTTGTGTGTATGTGTTTGATGTGAAGCTTTAGCTTTTTGCTTTGTTGTTTTTTGTTTGTTTGTTTTCTTAATCACTGGAAACTAACTGTGCAATCCTGTGTAACTATACCAAGATGCTATAATCTTTTTTCCTCTGTTATTTAGCACGTTAAAAAATCAGCCTTGTATCACCATTGACTGTGCTATACAGAAAAGATATGGTATACATCAAAAAATACCCCAAGGAAACAGTCCTCCAAATAATGTATTGTCAAAGCAATGCCTAGAAAATTATTAAATCAATTTTAAAATGCAGTTATCTTAGAAAGGTCCTAAATGACTTCCATATTCAAAAATGAACAGTACAATACTTAGCTGTTAAATGTACTACATTTGTTTTTAGGTACTCAGGGATTTTGACAGAACCTACTAAAGGCGTGAAAACAAAAATGATTTTGTGAGTAGGTTTAGAAAAAAACAAATATAGAAAATGGAAATATTCTGTCAGAAAGAAAAAAGGGGAGGAAGAAACAAGACAGGAAAATATTCTATTCCTCTAACTTGTGAAAAGAAGCTAAATTATAGTTAGTCATATAGTTTGCCTCACAAACGTGTATTAATATTTCTTGAGGAGATTTTGGTTCCTTGGTTCACAATAACAAGCAGTTCATGCCATTGACTGCCATCAGAGACTAGTTTGATTTTTTTAATCCATTTGTGTTGGTGATCTAACATGGAACCTACCTGATGTTTTAGGTCCTCCTTACCCTACTTTGTTGTGATTGATCGAATTAATTCCAAGGATTACTACCTATACAGATATAGTAATGCACACTTCAGTGGTAAATCAGTGAAGAAGCACTTGAAAAAAAGATGAGAGGGCTAAGAGTAAAAGGAGGGAAAACATTTGGATAGAAATTGGAATTCAGTGTAGGCCTGATTATGTGGGGGTGTCGTGGTTTAACCCCAGCTGACAGCTAAGCACTATGCAGCTGCTTGCTTACTCCCCCCACTCCAGTGGGATGGGGGAGAGAACTGAAAAACAAAGACGAAACTCATGGGCTGAGATAAAGACAGAAAAGGTAGAAAATAATAATGACCATTATAATAATATGGCAATTATAATAAAATAATTGGAGTGTATAAAACAGTTGATGCCCAGTGAAATTGCTTACCACTTGTCAACCAATGCCCAGTCCAATCCTGAGCAGCGATCTCCCCTGGCCAAATCCCCCCAGTTTCTATACTAGGCTTGACATCATATGGTAGGGAATACTTTTGTGGCCCACCTGAGTTAACTCTCCTGGCTGTGTCCCCTCCCAGCTTCTTGTGCACTCCCAGCCTCTGCTGGCATGGCAATATGAGAAGTTGAAAAGTCCTTGACTTAGTATAAATGCTGCTCAGCAACAACTAAAACATCAGTGTGTTATCAACATTATTCTTATCCTAAGTCCAAAATGCAGCACTGTACCAGCTACTAGGAAGAAAAAAAAACAACTTTATTTCAGCCAAAACCAGGACAAGGGGAAATCTGGGAAATGTCTGAGAAAATGCAGCAGTTGTAGAGCCAGTTCCCGGATGGTGGAGAGAAACAACTACGGTTTTACCTAGCTGTAGGGTTGATGTGGTGTTTTACTTATCCATAGTTTTCATGTTCCCACTGGCTTTATTAAGAAAATTACAGCATCCAAGAACTGACATTAAAGTGTGCTTCATCTTTAGGAAGTACTAGATCTAGACTGAAGAGAACTAACTTTCATCTGGTTAACAAATGGTATTTCCCCCTCTGATTAGCTCACATCACTACCATTTTCTTTTAAGCTATGACAGGCTTTGCCCAGCTATTGTCACTATTCAAATTTTGTCTCCAGAGTAAGTTGGTGGAATCTCCTATTCTGTTATCTGTACCATAAGAATGGTTCCTTTTTTTCCAATGAGTATCTGGAGATTTCTACTCTTGTTTTGATTTTCCTTTCATGAAGCTACATTTTTTTTTATACGCAGTAATGGCTGAAAAAAGCATTCTGAAGGTGACTTGTGTGTCTAAATGATAACCAGTCATCAGATCTCTGTATCTTTTAGGTCTGGAAATTGTTGTACATCCTTAAGAAACCACTTCTAAACAACAATGGTAAAAAAAAAAAACCAAAACCCAAAACCTTTATTTAGTGATGTGCTCTGTATTAACGTGTGTGATAGTTCTTCAAGAAGAACTATAATAGTTCTGGGAGAATATATAATCCTTTATATGTTACTTTAATATTTTAATGTTTACAGTTCCAAGCCAGAGAAAAGAAAATAGAAAGCACATCAACTGTTCTGTTGATTAAAACCTATCAAACTAGTGGAGACCTTCCCAAGGTTAAAATTCAGTCACAGATTTATGCACTCTCAAGTTTACAGGTACTTGATTGAATAAAGGGTGTTTATCTGGACCTGTAAGTTAAAAATGGGAAAGTGTGATGACCTTGGCCAGACCATGAAAGGGTTCAGTTTAAATTTGAGTAAAACTTCTTATTGATTTTTTTTTTAATGTTATCAGGTTCAATCTACTGAAAAAAATGTTGAGCTATTTACAGGCCGCCTTTTTTTATTTTTCATAATGCAAGAATTGAAAAGATCATGAGGATTACTGAGGCAGTGCCTAAATTGTATTTTATTTTCTAAGTGGATAAAGCACTGAGAGATTTGTTTCTTAATTTTCCTATATGTCATGCAAAAACCTAATCATATTTTTACAAGATTGCTTGTATTTTCTTTTGTTTAAATGTCCCAAATTCGAATGTGGACTCGGCTACAGAGCAGCAATATTCCAAAATTAGCATGAAAGGAAAGCGATAGTTAATTATCTGCTCTGTTTCCAAAAGCTTGCTAGAAATACAAGTTTTTATTTTTTGGGTTTCATAGTTTTAGAAAGCAAGAAAAAGCTGGAAAACAGCCATACACATGACATAATTCCCTCAAAGACTGGAGGGTGGCCAGATAGGAACATCAAGAGGCTTTTAGTGCTGTTAAATTAGAATCAATTTCCCTTGTGTGAGGGGGCTAATTTGCAGACAGAAAAGAAAAACAAGCTGCAGTAGAGATTATACCTGCTAGGTAAGGCTGAATTTCTTTATTTCCAACCCTTCTCAAGATACCACTGCTATGAAATAAAATCAAATATTTCATTAAACAAATCCACTGCAATGCATATTTTTGGTGGTTTTGATGGCTATTTTTCCTAATAGTTAACTTAGGTAACACTATAAAAATGGCAATACTTATAATAAGTTTTTTGCAAGTATATTCAGTTAATTAATTCATATGGATTCATGAACACCTCAGGATCGAGGAGAAGGATGTTTCAAGGCAGACTTCAAGTGGAATGGGAATATAATATGTCTTTTCATTGCAGAGTATGAAGGATAAAAGGTTTCCAAGGTGCTGGCAGATTAGTCATGAGAATTGCAGTTATTGTGCCTGCTAGCTAAAACCTGAGCAAAGTGTCAGAGTTAAGATATACTTGTGTGAATATTTAGATCTAGATGCCCTCCATATCTGAAGCTTAGTAAACAGGTACTCATACAGTGAAGTGCTAATAGTGCAGATTAAACCATATAATGGCTATGAATGGAAAAACCAGATAACTGCAATGTGCATCAAAAGGATTCCAGGTCCTTGTGTTCTGTATTAAATTCTTTCTGGTCTTTTCCCCAAACTTCTAACATCTCTTAAAAGTACAACAACGAAACGTGAAAAATAGGTCTCCAATTTTACAGGTTTTTTTACTGCTTTTATTCCAGTAAATTACATGAGTGTGAGAGCTTATATGTTGATAAAGTTTTGTACAGATTTTTAACATTTCTGTTAACGCCTTGTTTCCTTAATCCCTTGATATAATTAATCTAAGGTGCAGAACCAGATGTTGACTTCTCTGACATGGGACCATGTATTGACCCAAAATGCAGTCAAACTGTGGTGCCTTATGCTGCTTTCTTGTTGTTGCCCCAAAATTATGCTTTTAACCACTCATGCATATCTGTCTGCCTTCAGGTAAGAATTAGGATTTAAATGGGAGACGACAAGATTTTATAAATGTACGTGCAAATACAGGACAATAAAGCATCTGATATTTGGCTGATGTGAATGATTAGTAAAAAGGATATATACACATAGATGATTATCAAAAAAGTCTTGTACTCCAGATCATGGAGCACATCCTCCTGAAAACTATGCTAAGGCACATGGAAAATAAGGAAGTGATTAGTGACAGCCAGCATGGCTTCGCTAAGGGTAAATCATGCCTGACAAAATCTGGTGGCCTTCTATGATGGGGTTGCAGTGTTGGTGGGTAAGGGAAAAGCAGTTGACATCATCTGCTTGGACTTGTGCAAAGCATTTGACAATGTCCCCACTCAGAGAATCCTGGTGAACTGCTCGATGTCCAAGTGGAGACCACTGACAAGTGGTGTTCCTCAGGGGTCAGTATTGGGACCAGTGCTATTTAATATCCTATGTCTTATGAAGACAAACTGAGAGAGCTGGGGTTGTTCAAGTGAAAGAAATGAGAATGCTTTAAAGCTAAAAAGGCATAGCATAAATATTCAGCCCATGACCCATTGCATTTAGTTACAGGAGGGGCCAGTTTTATGCCAGGACATGTCCTCCTCACAAAAATAGCCTCTAGGACCACTCACCGTTTGGTAGGCATCCTTAGTGTCAAGGCATGCAGATAGGTTATACAACTGTGTTTGGTCACACGCTGATTAGTGTTTATAAATGTCTGAAAGGTGGGTGTCAGGAAGGTGGAGCAATTGGTCTCTTTTCAATGACGCCTAGTGATAGGACAAGAGGAAATGGCACAAACTGGAACATGGAAAGTTCCACCTCAGCATGAGGAGAGACTTCTTTACTGTGAGGGTGACAGAGCACTGGAACAGGCTGCCTAGGGAGGTTGTGGAGTCTCCTTCTCTGGAGACTTTCAAGACCTTTCTGGACGTATTCCTGTGTGACCTTGTCTAGATGAACCTGCTTTGGCAAGGACATTTAACTAGATGATCTCTAGAGGTCGCTTCCAACCCCTACTCTTCTGTGATTCTGTGGAACAACTCAAGAAACGTTTGTCAGCCACATTTCAAAGCCATCTGGCCATGTGGATTTGCTTATGTGTGTCCTCTTCTATAGCAGACTACATGGCCTAGTCGTGGTGAAGGAGAAAGTCAGCCCACGCAAGCTCAGTTTTGACCAGTTAAAAGTTTGATCTAAATACCACATCTAACAAGAATTCTCCACATCCCAGTTCTTCCACTGCTTGTCTGCACTCATTTTTGTTTATTTTTCTTTATGAGGTTTTTCAGTATTCACCTTCCACAAGGTCTCATGTAAACCTTGAACTCATACCTAGGCCTGTAGGGTAGTTCTGTATTTTGATTGTGCAATGTGACAGAGGTATGTTTTAAAGAGTTTCCTGAAGAACAGGGCAGGGGGGTGTAAAAAGCAATATGAAAAGCAAATGAATAATCTTGGTCACATGAACTGCTTAAAAAGATTTAAATTTTACTTTTTTTCCTTTACAAACACTCAGAATGTCATGTGTGTAAAACAAATGCCAATCCCCCAGTCTCTAAATATTATATGCTGAGACAAAAGAAGAGTTTTGTTTTAAAATCAGAAAGCCATTGCACATTGTCCCTGAGCTGTTACAAAACCAAGTTGTCTAATTATAGAACAGAAAGTTACATTTGCCAAGGTTCGTTCTTTTCATTCAAAACTGGAGGGATAGGAAGATGACCCTGGCAGCCTTCAAACAGGGCTTTAAAATAGAATAAGACTTGAGTTTGTGTAAACAGAATCTGTCCTTCAAAATTCACTTCTCAAAACCAGGTAGATATTGAAATGAGCAGGTTGACAAGATGCAGCCTATGGTGTAGTTTCTGATATTTTTCTCTAGAGGTAATAGCTGGGAAATCTGTCTCTATTACAGAACCCATCCTCAGGAAAGCCAAAATTATCTGAGACAGGATATATAATGTTTAATGCTAGGAATTAACTCTTTTCAGTTGGAAAATGCCTATCAACACTGTATTTTGTTGCATACTGTAATTACAAAGTTAATTTTGCAAATCTCATAAGCTGAACACTTTGAAGATTCATTTGAATTCTTTAAATCCTGGGCCTAATAAAGTTGCAGGTATTTTGAACAACGTTATTAAACCAAAGAAAATTATTGTAAAGACTTTAAAAAGAAAAAAACCCAAAAACTATTTCTCCTTCCCTGTCATTAAAAGCATAAATCTAGGGATAAAAAAGATGATTTTGATGGAAACCAACTCTATTTAAAATTGACATTACTGTAGCAGTTTTTACAATTCCTTTCATCTGCTTCCTGTTTTATGCAATACAAAATGTTTTAGCAATGGATATTGTTTTGATTCTTAACCCTCAACAGAACTGAGAAATATTTCTGAAAGGTCTTGGAAGAAAGAAAGATAGTTTATCTTTGGTCTTTGGAAAGGAAAGTATGCCAAAAGGCAAGTAGGGCAGCCAGACGAGGACATTAGGATGTCAGGTTTAACATTGACCATCTGGGTTCTGATGCCAGAGCTAATGAGAAGAGATCTGCAATAACTGAAAATGAGTGACAAGACCTTGGATAAAATCTGCATCTATGAACAGAAAGGTGAAAAGCTGTTTACTTCAGCTGTTCTTCAGAAAGAGTCTAAGATTTAGGTGACATATATGAGGACAGAGAGGTGTCCACGTTAAGAAATAAATAAGCCTTAACATAATCTTTAAGTCTATGCTAAAAATATCTTTTTATTGACAGAGATTGACAAGTACTGATTGAGAAAACTGTATTTCTGTTGTACTTATCACCTCTATTATAATCAGCAAAATTAAAAATTAACTTTTAAAGCCATTATTCTAAGTGACAAGAAATTATTGCCACAGTGAAGTAACCACTTGAATATTCTAGGTCTCTGTGGATTTCCACTGGAATTCCACTGCTAAAAGCTGTAATATTTTTTGATTGATCATGTATTGCTTTGTAGTATGTAAGATGGAATTTTGGATCTGTGGAGGAGCTCAGTATCTCAAGTATGTTTATATCAGAAGCAGAATTTATGAGGACACTTGAAATGCTATATAAAGGATGCTACAGAGGGGCTTTGAATGTTTCCTTCAGCCTTCCCAATGCAGGAATGGCCAAAAAACCTAGCTATTGAAGTGCTTCTAAGCTGTACAGGAATCAAAGCTTCAGTGTCAGATGGAACTGTCTAGATCTCATCAGACATATTCCAGCAAAATGTATTTGGGAAAACTTTGATTTCTTTTTATACTGGTTTTCACTAATCATCAGGAGACTTTACAAGAAGGATATGGGTAAGAAGGGATAGCTGTTGAAATAGCCACTTGCAGAGAAATCAGTCTGAAAAACACAGGAGCCAAGAGCCTGTTTTCAGACCAGGCAGAGCAGGTAACTGGGTTTTGCATAAGTCATGTAGGTACAGAAATCCCAGGGCTATAGGTGCACTTTTTCTGTTCCAGTGACTGTTTTTTGCAAACAGATCCCATTAAGGAGCATGAAAGTTGAATAGTGGCTGTGTAGCTGGCAATATCTGTATAGGGTGCGGGAATAATATCTGGATTAAATAAGAAAGCTTTTCTCAGGCAAATGGAATGATCTCTGGGTAACTAGGAATCTTTCCCAGAGAGGGTTTTAAGAGGATCTTTTTTTTCCTTTATCTTTTTCTTCTTCTTCTTCTTTTTTTCTTCTAATGAGCCCACATTTCGAAATTTCTGTTGCTTTTTGATAATCATTTAAAACAAGTTCTAACCTTTTAGTACATCGGACCATTATGGCAGTCCAATTTACACCACAAGGTATGCTTTACATCTCAAAATTTCTCTATTCCTCTCCTCTCTGGTGGAGGCTTCTCAGCTTCCAGGATTTATATGCTATTCAGGAATTAAGAATGAAAGGACAAAGGCTTTCGGACTGTATGATGGTACCAGTATTCATGCAGGTACAAACCAAGGAGCTCTACCCATCCTTAAATAAAGGTTTCTGAGATAGTAAAATTTTCTATAAATGTACATATATAGATAGAAATGGCATATCAAATTTCATGTCCTCAGTGAGGGACTCTGATTTGTCCAGACTTTACTCAGAACGAAGACAGCAGGCAGAGGCTGTCCTATGCTGTCTGTGGTCATGCAGAAAAATATTGTATGATATGAGCAAAATACCACAAGCACTTGCAACTAAGCTCACAAAACTCTAAACCTACTATTCTGTACAGTTAGAATAGCAAAACTAAGTAAACAAAGCTGTTTGAGAAATTGTTTTCCTATAGTGAGAAGGTGAAGATTCTGTCATGATGTTAGGGAAAGTCCACTGCTAGATTTTTCCACTAGCTGTACATATGATACATAGCTATAGAAAAGCCATATGTCAAAGACATGGGGTTTTACTAAATAGGTAAGAAAATGCTGGAAGCAGTTATTTATGTAGGCTTATAGAGTGGCTTTTTACTGCTGCTTTCCAACTTTTTTTTTTCCTTCCCCAAATCACGTCTTACTATCTCTTTCATGAATGATATAATGGTGTGTGTAAATTTTGAACTATCTTTTTTTTCTGGATTTCAGATTTGGTTGACAAAGAGACACAAATCTCCCTAAAAAAGAAAAAGAGGGAAAAAAAATAAAATCTGTCGCTCTGCTTTACTAGATCAATTTTAATTTAAAGGTACCAAAAGGTGTTGCACTTCAGGTTAATTTTTAAATACTTCCAGCTCAGCACTCCTCTCTTTAAGAATTTAATTACAGATATTGTCAGGCCAAAACATTCTTTCCGGACAAAATCTTACTTTAGCGTAAACCTAATTTTCATTCTCACAGAGGAGGAGGACAGCATGGCAAGTTGTCCCAAATGGAGACGAACATGTGACAAGCCGGGAAATAAGTGGAAATAAAATCAATTTTTCCCTGTTAGTGTCAAATTAAAAGCAAAGTAAGCTGTAGAAGTTGCAATAGCAGAAGTGACAATTGAAACAAGTGTTCTGAACAAACAACCAACCAATAGAGAATCAATTTTAACTTTGTTAGGGAAAGGGACCTTTGTTGTTAGTGATCTTACAATGCACAGAAGAGTATCTGTTCAAATTCTAAAGCAGCAGCCAAAGACTCCACATCAACAAACAGGAAGTTAAAGATGTAAAACTGGTGAAAATGAATGGGAAATTGATATTACAGAATTTAAAATGTTTAATACAGCTCAGTAAACTTGTCATTAAGATTTCCAATTTATGTTCTCATTTTTTTAAAATTTCTTTTTCACCTTGAACTCTTTCACAAACTGAAATACATCTTTACATGAAAAAGAAATGGCTTAGAAATCTCATTTCTTCATTTGTCTCCTCCTCTTTCACTTTCCCCAGCTTCTTTTCCCTTCTTGTAATTCTCTTAACTCCCTCTATGTGCCTCTTTTTCTTGTTCTTTGCTCTTTCCTTGTGTCTTCCTCTGCATATGTTGCCTGATGCTCCCTCCCCACATTAGTTTCTCCTAGCTGACTGCCTTTCTCACTGTAGCTCTTGGTACTGGCTGATGCCTCCAGTCATTTACAGCAGCTCTAGTTTCATCCCACTTTTCAAGCCTTTGGTGGCGTTACCTTCTCTTCCCAGCTTTCGCCGATGCAGTCAGCCTAAGAAGCCTGGTGCCAACAAGGGCAGGAACCAGAAATGTTGCAGAACAGATCTCCTCAGATGGCCTGTAAGTAATCTGAGGGACATCCTTAGCTGGGCGCTTGAGGGGCAAACTGCAGCGGGAGGGAGCTCACTCACTTTGCTGATCTGATGAGGGAAAACTGACTCTGGCAGCAAGATATGATGGATCTTAGGGTTGTATCCCACTCTCTGGATGCTCTATCAGAGAGAATAGTCATCAAATGTTTTTCATCTTATACAAAAACAAGAGTAAAATCCTATATTTGCTTCCAGATTGTTTTTTTTTTTTCTGGTTGAGACAAGCTTCACACTGATTACTTTGCTGTCCCAGGCAGAGATGGGTAAATATCTGAACTGTTCTAGTTAAAAAAACCTAGAAACCTCTGAGTCAGTCTCTGTAGGTAAATATCAGCCTTATGAAACCACGTTCGTCATCCCCTATTTGGCCTTGGTTGTCTCACATAGGCATTTTCCCACCTTGGGGCATCATGAAATACCAATGATCTGTGTAGTTGAGGCACAGTGGTATGATTAGTCACCAGAATCCCTGGTCCATAAATGAAAGCAACAGCATGTGAACAATGAGGAAAAATAATTTATTTGGTTTGCTGAATATTTAACACATTTAATATAGAGTATTTTCTAATTAAACTTTCACAAAACTGCAGACAAAATTGTTTTAAAATTCATGAAGGTATTTGAATAAGTGGTCGTCATCAAAACTATTCTGGAAGTGCCTAACTTGAATTTTTTTTAATATCATAGTATTGGACCAGTGATTCTATACTATCAGTCTGACATTTCCTCCCCCAGCCTGATTACACCTATAGCAGGAAAAAACAGACAACAGGTTAGAGGTAAAATCTTAAAACTTAGGGAAAACTTTGAAGTGCTGTTGAGGACAGAAGGAATTTTTCTGCTATAAATTTAGTTGTTGCGTAATTAACATAAATTGACATAACCAACATTTTGTAATTAGATTCTTTATTAATAAATTCTAATTGTAAAAACACATGGATTTAATTGACATTTAACATGTTAGCTATTGCAAGCTTGATATCAATTAACACACTTATCAAATGTCAATTACCAGTTTTTCAGTTTTAATTGCTGTGAAATTGACTTGCCATGGGCTACCTTTTTAAATGTTAATGTATTAACAGTGTTCACAGATTTGATGTAATAAATACGACATCTAATGTGCATTTATTGCTTATGCAATTTGACTACACTATATGAAAAGTTAAGTGTATTTCCTTCATACTTATTAAAAAACAGTGAGAAGCCTTTTACTCATTAGTTTACCATACAATTAAATTTGATGCCAGTTTGAAGTAATTATCCCACGGTATTCAGAATAGTTAGTCAAATAGGCAGGTCACCTTTTTAAAGCAGCGTTAGCAGACATTATTAGAACTATTTATGAACACCGTATTGTGCTGCCAACTTGATTTTAATAGAAAATTTTCAAAGACCTCCTGTATTTTCCTGTACTACCTATATAAAGTAACAGTAGGTTATATCCTGTGTTCATTTGGAAAAATAAACCAGCCTTGGAAGTCCAGCTACTTATGATGGTCCTGTCAAGTGAGCTGAACAAATGTGTGTCCCTTGCCTGATTTATGGCCCTACTGATGGCACTGGGCCATATTGCTGATACAAGATTTTGTCTGCCAGGCGCAGTTTTGGTTTGACAGCTTTGTCATTGACATCATCTTAAAGGATGAAATTTCCATTGTGTGTAGAATAATTATACTAAGTTCATCCACAGCATTTTATTTTAATCTGTAGAACTGACATACTTTACGAAGCCAGGCACTATCCCCATTTTAATGGAGAGGAAAGTGAGGTACAGTAAGGTCAAGTGATTTGCCTAAAGTCCTGAAGCTTGTCAGTAGCAGAAGTAAGGAAAATAAGTTCTGGTTCAAGTTACACTTTCAGAGTGGCAAGAGGATCAGGCTGTCCCAAAGGCAGTGTACAGTGGTGACGGATGAAAGGAGTGTTAATCACAGGCCTCCTGGAAAGGAGGGCTGCTTATTTAGCAGGATAGAATGAATATTTTAAAAGACCTTTCAGAGTATTGTAGAATAAATGCATATATCTGTAAGTTATTATGGCTTAAGGGCTAGCTATTAAGTGAAAGGATCAATGCATCAAATAGTAAATGCAGAACTTTTAGAACTAGAGCTATGTGAATCCTGATTTCCCAGTCTGCTAATGAAATCCACAGTCAGGGATCAAACTTTTGCATCAGACCAAACTGTTGGAATGGAGTTCTCTCCCTTGCCCCCCAAGTAAGAGTGACCCGCACTGCTGACAAAGCTATGCTTTATTAGTAATGGGGGAAGATCCCTCCCCAGCCATCCCTACCAGGAGCAGCCAGCCCTCACTGTGCTCTGATTGATAGCCACAAAAACAACAGGAGATGTATTTCACTGGTCAGGCAGAGCATTTGGATCAGCACTTGGCCGAAGGAGGTCAGTTTTCAATGGAGTCATGGCCTGTGAATCAATCCCACATTTGCCAGTGTCTCCAGGAGCAACATCTAATCGAGCTGTTAGTTGTCCATTCATTCCTTACAGTCTTCATCTGTGGTTTCTGCTCCTCCGTGCTGGAACACCTAGCCAGCCGAGGCTTTTAACATTGGCTACTGAACTTGCTGTTCCCCCTGACAGGTGGCACTTTGGAGCTCTTTGCTGAGTATGTATTTGCTGAAGTGTCCTGATTCCTTGATGGATTGTAGGGCTATTCGGATCAAATTAGATAAAAATTCCATCTTAAGCACCATGTATGAGTTGGTGGCCCTGCTGAGTCCAATAAATATGCTGTCCCTGTAAGAGTCAGAGAGTCATCTTGTTCATAGATATTTTTTTTAGTAATGAAAAATGAATCATATGCTAAATGCACAAATCTTAACCTTGTCATTGCCTCATACATATATATTTTTCCTTCAGGACCAGTTTGTCCTCTTCCAGAGACTCGCCTTTCTTTGTATTAGGATGGAATCTACTCAGCTGAAGTCACTGGGGTGAGTCTGTGATAACTGATTATGCCTCTTTGCAGACTTCCAGGGTGTTGCCCCTGCTGACAGGAGGATCCCATCACTGCGTTTCACATTAAAATCCATTTTGGTCTTCTAAAGTACTGATAGGTCATCTCTATTGCAGTTCTTCCCAGTGAAAGCCAATCCCCACCCCTTCCAAAAAGAAAGCATCTTGGGGTTTATGAGGCTTCAAAAACAAAAAAGGAGGGAATAAGAGGGAGAAATCAGAAGTGACATGTTACGATGCTTTCCTAAAGATTAACAACTCTTCCTTCTGCTGATGAATAGTTTCCTAAATGGTCCCACCTGCTTTCTCACCTTTCACTTTCACGTGTCATGATTGTTTCATAACTGTGAGAATTAATGAAAGAGTGATTTCCAAATTAATCTATTGTCTCCTTCCAGTTTCAGAAGTCTCTGGGTGCCAATAGAATTTCATTACATCTATTAGTTTACTATAGCTGTTTGATTGCTTTTACTTTATCAAATATATTTCAGGGGAAAAAAGTATACCCCAATGGTGTCAAGTCAAAGAATTATATTAAACCATCAGCTCTACAATACTCTTGTGTCTCTGATTATTAAGAATCATGTTTCATCTCAACTTTTTTAGTGGAGTTTTTTGGAAGTAAAAATGTTGGGTTGCCATCAACAATGAGTACATTTAATTAAAATGTCTCTTTCCCCGTTCCTTCAAAAAAAAGTCTCCAAAAGAGTACTATCATTTAAGATTTTATTTAAAGATAATATACTAGAAAAAGTGGAGGGTACTGCAGCAGACTTACTGGTTGGAAAAAGGGTTGTATGTCTCAGGCAAGAATTCAAGACAAATGCACGTGATTTAAGATGATACTGGCATTTGAATGGTTTATATGGTAATTTTGTCTTTGTTAAATATTTTTATTAGAAAAGAACAAAACAATGATATAGTATAATGGACTACTGAGCATTCATACTGCGTACATGTGAATGCCAGCAGTATGAAAGGAAGCATGCCCTATGTATGTATCTATATGACTCAGGATTGTATCAAACAATTATAACTAGCAAATGACAGACTGGGAAGCTTTGTGATAGATTCTCAGAGCTGTGAGATAAACCACTTATATTGTGGACTTTTGATTGACTCCTTGGCATTCTATCTTCTAATCCATCTCTCCTGAGACTTAATTTCACGCTCCAATCAGTGAACAGCTTCAGACAGCTGCCATTTAAGAATAAACAAACATAAATAAACCATCAGTAACCAAGTCCTTCCCCTCTCCAAACAACCACACAGAAGCTCACCCTGGTCAGAAACAGGGCTGCCTTTTCCTTCAGTAGGCAGAATTTTTCCCAAATGTAAGCAAAATCCAGGCATATAACATCTTCCACTCATCTCACACTTGTGGTCTGTCACTTAGAAATGGTACAGAAGCCTGTCTGTTGCTTACTGGAAGTATGTAGGGGCTGCAAATTAGCAAGGCTTGCTCTCCTAGAAAAGGAAAGTACTGACAAAAGGACAGACTGGGAACACTAGTGATCTCTGCTATTCTTCAGATTACTTTGGATGACCATAATTTACTGTTTGATTCATCAATTTTCTGATCTTCACCTGAATCAGAGGAATCACTTAGCTTTTTTTCTCTTCCCGCTCTCCTCATTTGTGTCTATCGCACGTAATGTGTAGAGATTATGAACTGTAAAATATTATGCTACAGAAGAGAGTTCAAGGTTTCTGGTAAGACAAACAGTACTTGTCTGTGAAGTTGTCTGAGATACCTTTCTGTAAGTATGGCATGCTTGTAAAGCTAATTTACATTCTTTGGAGTGTCACCTGAGTTTCCCTGTGAACACAGAGAGACACTGGGTCAAGTATAGCCATGCAAATCATAGCTGCAATGAATTGGAATTGCAGGTGGAATATGCGGCTTGGATGGCAAGAGTGTCATTACCAGTTTTACTGAATTCTCAATAAAACCTGAACTAAGTGATGGTTCACCAAATGTTACTCTGATAGCATGTCACATGACAGGATTTGAGTATCCACTGGTTTCAGAGCTGACTTTTAGAAAGCTACTGTGATAGAGATGTTTCTATCAGCACAAATTACAGACAATAAAAATCTTTTTTATTTTTCTGCCTGACTAGAATTGATAAAAGTGGTTAAATGTCATAAAATACCATTACCTCTGCTGTCTTGCGTCTACATATAATTATTAGACACGTGGACACCCAGACACCTAGTTGGATATACAGGCCTGAAGTGTTTCATGTCTTTGAAATTTGTATGATCAAATCAATATAGGAACAACATCGCTGAGTTTTTACTTATGCTGAAAAATATGTTAAAGAAATGTTACATACATTTCATACATGCTATATGAAATCTACATATAATCAAGAAAGATCAAGTTATAATTTTGAGCTGCATTTTATTCATTAGCTCTTTTTCAAGTTAAATTTGATGCAATTTTAAAGGACACTGAAACTCAGCCATCTTCATTTTATCACCTATCTTACACAATTATAATAATAGACAGGCTAAAATGAACTGGTCATTCATGTTCATCCAAGAAACTGATTTTTCTTTCCCTGTTCTCAGTATATGCAGCTAGGGTGGGCCACAGTGGTAAGAGACATGATCTTTAAATTCCTGACCTCAGCAGTAACCCAGATGAAGTAATTTTATCCATTCCTTCTATGCACTTTTATAGACCAAATAAAAAGTACATAAATTTTGTTTTACTGTAGATATAATCAGAGCTATAAAAATTTAGCGCTAGAATCACTAATATAGCTCAAATTGCTTGGACTAGAGAAAGTGATAATATACAACAAGCAACCCTTCTTTGCTCTTGCTATTTATTGTTACTTAAGTACTTATGGTGATTTTATTGAAAACAGAGCTTTAACAATGGCATGCAGGATGTAAAAGTGAAAGAAAGCAGAAGTTTAGATCTTACTAGCAGGTATAATCTTGGATATGTTGTGGCATCAGGTTATGGAAGTAATAATAACCACACATCTCAAATGTATTTTTTTTTAATTGAGTACTTAATTTTACAACTAAGAAATAAAAACTTTAGAAACTTTCATGCTAGGTACCTTGCATTTCATCTAACTTAATTAAAGATGCTCAACTACTCAAGTATTGAACAAGGAATAAATTATTAGAGCTGAACTATAAATGAGATAAGTGGTGAGAATGCAGAAGTTGCAGAGAATACTGACTCGCAGTATTTTTGAAGGATTATTTTTCTAGTGGTTGTAATTATTTTCTAAGAGACAAATGAGCGTTGCCACTAATATATTATAATTTCTGTCAAAGATCAGTTTTTGAACAATATGTTCTTGGTTATCTACCATTCTATATAATTGTGCCATTGCAGGTAAGACAAATACAAGAAACTGAAGAAACCTTTGTTGCATGACCAGACTTATAAAAATATTAGAAAGATTTACATGTTTCACATCTCTCTTTTCCACCAAAATAAGGTGATTTTCCAGGAAGAGGTGTATATTTTCGTTAACACAGCTGTAGTCACTGAGTGTGTTAGAGCAACAAAATTCTCTGAAAATGGAAATGACTGAGTACATTCATTCATCTCATGATAATGATGAAACTAAGGGTGAGAAAGGAAATTTTTTCTTATGTGCTAGGTGCTGTATTTGCTCTGCAAACTAAGCAGAGGCTTTGCTTCAGCTAGTTTGATCATATGTGACTCCATATTTTTAGACCAAAATCCAGACTGATAATCAGGATTTTAAGACTAGGATGAGGGCAATCTTTTCAGATTCAAATATTCTTCAGTTTGAAATAAGACAACAGATGTTTCACTTCATAAGTAATTATTTTGTCTAAGAAAATCTGAAACTCTGAGATTTTAATTGTAAAAGTTTTTTTTATAAACACATAGACATATATACATGTATGGATGGAAGGAGGGAGATACGGAATTCGTAAGTAGTTTCTTATTTTTCATTTTATAGGCATGAAAACAGTCTGGTAAGCTTTCATTTTCATTCCCTAAGTAATAACTTTAATTTGTAGCGGTGTTTCATCCTCCTAAACACACACTATACTAGAAAACAGGACACATCCTTTTGACCCACAATATGTTACTGGTGGAAATGCCTATCGATTACTAGAATAAAGTTTAAGACTTTCTACCAACATGTGACTATTTTTTATCTGTGAAAACAAGCCTTACCCTTGTCAGAAATCTGAAGATTAGTTTTGGAAAAGCCATTCAGAGTTTTAATTCTGCTCTGAGGATCTGAAAATGAGATACATGGCTGAATAAAGTTTTAACTTGCGTGACAATAGATTTATGGTCCTGTATGAATTATCAAATACCTCAGTTATGCCTTATTGTTTTTTTTTTTTTTTTACTGCCTAATTATTCTCAGCTTTATGAATTACCAGTAATACTTAATGGTGCATAAGGAGAGAGAACCCTACAATAGTGTCCCTTGGCAAAAGTGGGATGTTTTAATAATGATGATTGTAGCATCACAAATTATGGACATGACTGTGACCTTTTTTAGTGTATTAAAATTGCCATTGCGGTTGCCATCTTGGCTCAGAATCCAAGTGCTTTCTTCTTTCCTGTACACAGGCAGGTTTGGATTTTAATGAAGTACTAAAAGTGTGCAATTTATATGAAGGAAGCATTTTACTAAACTTTTTTTTTTTTCTTTCCTTTTTTACTGCGTTAAAGAGTACGTGGGGAAGATTTTAGAATTAACATTGATCAATGTAAAGGAGAACAGGAAATAAAAGGTATTTAGTTCTCAGAGGAAACATGTTCCTTTTACTATTGCCTAGTAGTACAAAGTTGTGTCTGAGTTACAGCTTGATGGAGGAAGAGAAAACACACCTAACAGCCTAAACGCTGCTGCTGTATATTCTGGAGTCAGCCTCTTGGGCTACATTTGTGCTAACAAGTCCAGGATCCCCTCCCAGATATTGAAGCTAATGTGGCATGGAGCTCCTGAGCTGCCAAACCCAAATGACTATGTGCAAACTGATGGTGGGTATGGAGCCTGTATTATTCAGGCTCCTGAAACGGAGCCAGGAACTGGCAGAATGCTAGTTAAAAGAAGCCAACTTTATGCTAGGGAGTATTCTTACAGTTTCAGCGTTATTTGCACAGCAATAGTCAATGTTCTAGTTATGACCACTGGCTAGCACAGACATAATCTTCATGCACTATCCAGGACAGATCAGCTTAGGGTGATATCCTGATACCTATTTCCCTATAAAATCTGGTAATTGTGCCAGTCATCGAACTCATGCATCACTCATGTCATCTCTTTAGTCCCTATTTAAAAGTCTTTTAGTTACACCTCATTTTTAGGGTGATAGCCTGAAATATATGTTATGGTACCAATAAATAAAGTCTGAAAGACCATGAGTATAAATGAAAAGGATTCCACTCTGAGTTAAATTTAGCAGACCGCTGACTGGGCTGATTATTTTCTTCCATTTAAGTTCATTGTTCTATCATTCCATAAATATTCCATTTCCCTTTCCAACTCTGTTCACCCCTTTTCTCCCAAATATACTCTGATCATCACACATTGCAAATTTGTCTTACAAATTTCTAGTACTTTGGCTTCTAATCCTCTTCTATAGACATAATGATTCCATTTCAGTTCTTGTTCTCTGTTCTCTTTCTTAATAATTCTTTTCAGTTAATGCTGTTAATTAAGAGTTGATTTGTCCATTTCTTCTAGAAGAAAATTAATTATTTCCTTACAAAACTGATGCCTTTTCTCAAGAGATTGCTTTTTGAAGTTGTATTTATTAATGTTGCTAAACATATTTCTTTGAATCAGTTGAGTACTTATTTTACTACTGGTTTTGTCCTAGAGTTTGGGATTTTCATCCTGTTACTGTATAAATAGATCTGATCTGATATCGCTGCATTATTTCCATGTATTATTCTGAAATGTCTGTCTTTAGTTTACTTATCTTAACAGATAACTGTTCCACAATTAACAAATATATTGGAAAAAAACCCCTTTTGCCCAACAACACTCAAGCTTCTCGTATTATTGTTTAACAATGCTCAGCAAGCATCATGCAGATGCCAATATCATACTTTGTTCTCCCTGCCAGTCTCAATCTTAATCTTTTAAGAAGTTATTTAGCTGGGAGCCATACCACAGAGGTCTGATAACACACTGCCTGGACGTCAGGGTTTAGGGGGGCACTACCTTGGTGTTTCTGCCTTTCATACTGCTGCTTCAAGATGTGAGAGAATGAAGATAAGCTTGTCTTGTAGTAAACTCATCTCAGTCTTTCAATAGCAAGTGAAATCCCCTCTAGAAGTCTTCTATGACATGTAATGAACAATTATGCTTACTTGTCTTTATTAGGCTGTTTCACCTCCTCCTGCTGTGATGAAAACAGGGAGAGATCTGCAGAATCAGTACTGTGTATCTCAAAGGTAATTAAAACTTTGATTTTTTGTAAATGGTTCATACTACTGAAAAATAACATAACGAAGTTTTGTTCACGCAGTATTCCGTACCGAATGCTCTTGTCCTGAAAATCTCGATAGACGAAATGC
Source organism: Coracias cyanogaster (assembly GCA_033124195.1). NCBI lineage: Eukaryota > Metazoa > Chordata > Aves > Coraciiformes > Coraciidae > Coracias > Coracias cyanogaster. Next base: position 135,377 of record JAVSBS010026862.1, on the reverse strand, counting down.
TCTTTAACATTTTCCAGCAACCTTTACCTAGCAATCTGAAGTATACCCATACTATCTGGCAGAGAAGGTTAGTACTTTAAATATATATTAATTATTGTTTTCTTCTGTTTTTAGAAATGGAGGATAAAATCAGTGAGTTTATTTTTAACTCTGAAGGAAGCATAGATGCCTCACTGATAGCTATCAAACATCCTCACAGTCATCAAAGTAGAAAAGGTGGTATTTAACTAGGGATGAGGGCCAGAAAGCAACAGAATGAGAAGGTTGTAAATAAGCACAGGTTTTGCTGGAGAAATTAAATGAGGCCTGCAATAACAGTGTAATTGTCTTTCCTGGTATTTATATTAAATTACAGACAAGTAAGGGAATATTACTGAAAACCAACAAGCCAATCCAGAAACTGTCTTTGCTTTTGATTTCCATTTGCTGGTACAAATAAGAAGACATCTCTGCCACAAGAAATGCCAAACTCCTAACATTGTTTACAGCAAAATGTATTCAAAATATTTAACGATGTTCTATAAAATTTGTATCAAGCATACAGCTGCATACATTCTGCTTTCTTCAATGCGTTGTGTTTATTTATATGGTTTGTTTTCTACCTTTCATATTGATCGTCTTCTTCCATTTTAGGTTCCATCAACTTCAATACATTTCCCAAATCAAGGTTATTGATATATATACAGAGAAGATCAATCCTAATAATACCAAATACTGTGCTACATCCCCCAAATTAAACTGTTTCCATTCAGGGCCAGCCTCTGCAAGTGAAGCCTTTTCTTCATACACTGAGGTTATGACCCTGTTTAAACTTCTACATATCAGTGGAACAAAACTAAATGTGTGACCTTGTTTTCACTAGCTTTGTGAAAATTTGTTTTTTTGGAGAGTTTGAACAATATATTGTTCAATATATTGTTCAAACAATATATTGCCTTATAAAAAAAAACGGGAACTATTTTTTTGTGACCAGGGAAGGTTATTCTCAGCAGAAATTGTTCACCTTTCTGTCATGTTTATCAATAAATACCACACACTGTCCTGGGCTACAAGAGAAAGCAAAGCAAGAAAAGAGCCAACATTTAGTGACTTCATGCCACATAAGAAGTGTTAAATTTCCTGCTTCCCTGTGGGAACCAGTTAATTCCCACACAGACCTTCTAGAATATGTATAAGGAGTTTCTACTTTGAAATAATTTGTCCTTCGCAGTGAAAGAACTTCTGTGTATGCAGACTCAAACATATAGTATGTATTTCATTGTATATATAGTATGCATTTCAATATATATGATGTATTTCATCATGATCACAGCCATTCTTCATACTTACAAAATTAATTTTTTGCAAGGGTGATATTAGGCTTCTGAGCTCTTTACAATTCTCCCTCTGACTTCTGCTTCTCACTCTTAACGTGTTGATAGATCCTTGCTAATTGCTGAGCCCTCATAGTCAGGCAGAGACAAAGCGTAGGCCTGAAGCTTTGCCTCAAGAGCCGTGAGATGAATGAGCTGAATGGAAATGGAAATTAGTTGGGCCTGTACCAGAAGAAACTCCTTTCAGTGGGACTGGATCTATACTGGCAAGGAGTCAAAGGACACAAACCATTGCAGAAGCCTCCTATGTGATTGGACTTGCCTGTTAATGGTCCTCCTGGGAACCCGGAGTACTTGAGGAGTCAAAGCATCCTCCTTGCCAGCAGTTAAGCAAAAGACTACTCTCTAAGGTAACCTTGTAACATTTTTCCAAATGACTGTTTCTGTTTAATTTTCTCACAAATGAGGCTGAGGTGAATGAAATGAAGAGGCAAGTGCCCATTTGATGACTGGACTCTTGACTGGACTTGCTTACAAAAAGGCATGATGGGAGCTGAATCCGCTGAAAAGCACATCTTCTCTGTCACCTGAATAGTGGGTACTTATTTCCAGGAGAGCTATGTTCTTAATTTACATTGCAGATGCAACTTGCTGCATGCAAAATGTGTGCTACTTATTTATCATAAGTATAAACAAGCTCATCACTTAAGAAAAACAGAAGGACACTCAGCAGGAAAGAGAAACAGTAGTAATGGGGAGGTGTTCACATAAATATACAAATACTACTTTTACAGAGCATGTAACTGTTTATTTTAAACATTTTGGCAAATACTTCCCTTCAGAATTTTTAGACATCAATATAAATATATATATATATACACAAAAGGATACCAAGCAAGCCACAGGAGAAACTGTTTCTATCCAAATATTTGGGTGTTCAGCTGTCATCCAGTTACAATGTCCACTCCAAAACAATACACAGAAAACTGTGACTTCCCCTAATAATCCAGTTCTTTACAAACTCCTTGGATTGATTGAGAAAGAACATTTTTCTTCAGGGGAACTTCACAACATAGTGAAAGTTTATTAAGAATGTGGTAGCAGAAGTTCGCTGCATCTCTGACACCGGTACAGTTGAAAAAGAGAACAAGCTAATTACTTAAGGTGAAACGTACTAAAATTAAAACCCTTCAGCATTTTCTTCTCACAGAAATTCCTTCTGCTCCTTCCTGATATCCTGACAGGTTTATTACCTAATGTTAATTTTAATCACGCTTTCCTAGAGTACATAAAAAAAATCTGCAGTTCATCAACTTTACAGAGAACATTGGGAATAGAAAGTGTTCAGTGTTGTTTGCATGCAACACATAAAATGTAGATCAGCTGGAATCACAGAATTGCACAGAATGGTAGGGGTTGGAAGGGAACTCTGGAGACCATCTAATCCAACCACCCTGTCAGAGAAGATTCACCTAGGAGAGGTTAGAGAAGAACATGGCCAGGCGGGTTTTGAAAGTCTCCAGAGAAGGAGACTTCCCAAGGTTTCAAAGGCTTTAAGGGTTTCAAAGGTTTAATTCCATTGTCCCTGTTCAAATTTTATCCCTGCTGGAGTTTAGTACAATTAGTGACAATTAGTCATTTATATGCAAATTGTAAAAATAAAAAAACCTGACCCTGAAAATAGAAAATGATTTGATTTATCTTCAAAGAAATAAATATATTTGTAAAGAACTATTTGAAACACCTCTATATAAAATTAAAGTTTAATTTATATATAACATTGTGGAATAAAAAAAGTTTTAAAATATCATTTTTCAAATTAACATTTATTTTTACCTTTAGGAGACTGCTTCTTTTAAAGAAACAAAATATTTGGTAATTTTTTTTCTCAGATCCAATATGAACTTATTTTTTTGGGCTAATTATTTACTGTTTTTATACCATTTCTCCTTCTCTGCCTGATTTTCTTATCTGGGAAGCAAGGTCATAAAAAAAAAAAAAGAAAAAGTGGTACATCTTGGTTTTGCCATAGTAAGAAGCTGAAATGCTGCTGTAGGGTCTGCATTGGAAGACAGAGCCTTGGACTATTCCTGCCGGAATAGTTGCCACATCCCGGATACCAGTATTGTCAGAATGACCCTCAAAGGCTTAGTACCTAGAGAATGGCATTGTCAGGGAAGCAAACAGCTTTATAAATTCTAATGCTGAAAGGAAATCATTTAGAAAAAGTTGGTTTTGTTGTTGTTGTTAGGTTGGTTTGAGGTGTTTTTTTGGCATGTTGTGAACCTTGGGTTTACTTCAGCTCTAGTCTTTTGGAGTGGACTTGATACATAAAAGCCTAAATATCTTACTTGTGGATAAAGATAGAGACATCTGATTGTTTTGGCCTTTTTCAATTGTATTGGAAGTAAACACACCAAATAAGTGTGGATGTGTCATTGTGTGTAGGGGGTTACAGTGTAATGGAAAAGACAATAATTGCCTTTTGTTGTCTTGGGATTTGTGGCAAAATGGTATATATAGCCTATAAATAAGAAAAAATATATATAATGATCATAGTGTTACTGGAAAGGATTTATAATATGAGTGCTGTAGAAAGTTAAATCCACATGTTTAAATGCTGTCTGCTCTTATTTTGCTTATGGCATCTGAAAAAACTGTGATAGGAATTGTCATGACACCTTACTGCGTCATTCCAAACAGCTTTTGACAGTCTTTATTCTAATACAGCTTAGCGAGTTTTCTGTTTTTAACAATACATGCGCACATGTTCTATTCTTCGCTTGATTTGATTCCTATTTCTTAGGACAGTTGAGCTCTTTTATATAACACAAAACTAATTTTCAGCCTGGTTTTTTTGTTCTCATTTGCAGATACTCAAAAAACATATTTCTTTTATTCATATTTTGAGCAACCCAGGTTTCAATTTCAGCTTAATTCATCTTTATAATGAGTGGGATTGTGTAGAGAGCAGTTCTTCCCATCCCTCTTCATCCTCTTCAGTACAGATAAACTAGAACAGGGGATGAGAGGAATTTGTTCTACCAAACAGAAGAAAATCTGTTGGTACTGCAAGAAAGGCAGCAGTCATTATACATCCTTACTGCTTCCAGTGTCTGGAAATACTAAGGGAAGGATTTAACATTTCCAGTGAAATACACACTATCTACTCATCTTTGTGACAGAAGTAAATCTTCCAAGGCAGATGTGTTATGCATTTTCAAAACTGTGGCTATAAAGGTTTCTTTAAAGGTAACAGGTTCTTTCAAATGCTAATAGGTAAATTCCTTGGAGATACTTTTAGAAGAGTCTGGATTAAATAACAGGGTGATGCATTTCAATCTCTTACCCAAAAATTTAGTGGAAAATGCAAGTGAAGATTTAGAGATTTCTGAAATCATTCCCCACTGACAACTAGCAGGGAGCTGTCTTTGACAACTCTTTTCATAGGCAGATGCATCTGAGTGAAAATGAAATGTTAAGAAATTAAATGTGTTTTCTGTGTCACACCCTTTGTTTAGATTTTTTTTTTTTTTCTGTGTAAACACGTAGAAGAGATTACTTCTTTCTGTAGACCTCTTTATGTGAAATGGGAGAATGATGCAGTTGAGAATTGGGATGATGGAAAAATAGCAGGCAAACAGCATAATGGGGCATGTTTTCACAAACTTAGGAGAAATCTAGCAGTTAATAAAGTTCAGAAGAAATTGATTTTCTTCTAAGTGCAGTTTTCTCAATAGTAGAAAACAAATCAGACAAATCCTAAGTTTGTTTGTTTTTTTAACAGAAGATAAAAATACCCCTCACTTTTTTTTTTAATTCAGTCAAGGGTTTTTTGGTACAGTCCCTACTTCAAGAAGGATCAGAAGATACTGATTTATTACTTCTCAGCCCCATGCCTCCTATCTGAGTTCCTGGGAGGAAGATCAGAAAATCAGGAAACTAAATAATCCTCTCATTTCTTTGTCTTTTAGAGGTGTCTAGTAAAGGAAATAAATTTGTTAATAAGTATTACGTATTTAATTTTTCACGATACTTTTCAAAGCATTTTACAACAGGCTTATTTCTAGCTGAGGCATAAAGAGCTTACCCCGCATCACACAGAAGATCAGTGCCAAAGCAGGAGTTACAATCCAGGCTCAGATGAACCCGTTTGGTGCTTTCCACATAAGCCTGCATGATGGCAGGCTGAGCGAGAGAGGAATTTGCCTGTCTGCTTGATGTGTTTCGGTTGTGCCTTTGTTCCCCAGAATTCCTATGGTGGATTTCTCCTGTCCATTACTAAACTCCTGCTTATTTGCTTTAATAGAGCTTCCATTTTCAAATGATTTATTTTTTTCAAATGGTGCTTTTTCAGGTGTTAACAATGAGACAAGTGCTTCACCCTGTCTTTAAATGTAGTTCATGAGAATTAAAAAAAAAAACTAAATGGAAGAGAAAAAGCAGTACTAAGGAGGCTTATTAGTTTCCAACTTATCACAATAAAATGTAATTTATCAGGAGTTGAGAGAGATGTATAAAACCTTGTTTAGCACTGTTATCCTAAACAGAATACTCAAGGAAACAGGAATGAATTTACATGTTACACTCTGTAAGCCCAAACAAGCAAATCTCGCAAAACACCCTGGAGAACTTCAGCCAGGACTGCTGATAAGTATTTACACTAAATCTCCAAGGAATGAGCCTTAACCTTGGCACTCTGTGGGAAGTAATAGAAAAGTAGCCGGGTTCTGCATCCTGACCTGGAAGATCTCCAGATCTTGGGGTTTTTTTTCATGTGAAAGTTCCCCAAACAGCTGCTGCCATTTCATTTCTCACAGGTAAATGACTCACCTGCTTACAAGTACCATTTCTCAGCTCTGGGCTGAGGGTTCCCCTCATAGCTGGTATTAGTTTTCTAAGAACTTATTCAAACCACTTTGCATAAATGTCTTCAATTTTTAAAGACTGCTGGTAAGACTCATCAACAGTTTATAACAGAGGAAAAAGACATAGACAAGGTGATGATATACAAATGAAATTCATGGCAGTTGATTTCAGAGCTTGAGCCTAATTGCTTAAAACCATCTTCATATAGAGGTGTCTAATATTCTATAGAAAATACATTTTGATTATTCCTTATTCCACATTTTGTAATGAGAATCAGTTTTGCCTCAATTTTTTCAACAGATCTGTAATTGGGGCTGAAATATTGATAATTTCTTTCCCTGCCCTTCCAGGAGTTCAGGAGTAAAACGTGCAATTTTCATTTTAATGGAATAAAAGTATTTCTGTGTGCCTGCATGTTATTTGCATATACAGAAGTTTTTATTCCCAAATCTTAGTATGTATTCATGTCCTTTTTAAATTAATTCTATAAAGCAGGTGATGCAGCTGTTTCAAATATTAAAAGAAGATCACAGGTCAGTTAAGTATAAAAAGATACATTCATGCATGTCTTAAGAGATAAATGTGTATCTGGAGACCAATTTTTTAAAAAATATTTATTTTCTGTAAGATTTTCAGGCAGTAGAAAGGGGCTCTCCTCTGTGATTAAACCCTTGGCATCAAACAGATTTAAATACAGACTTTTGTTTTGTTTGTTTCCCATCCAGTTTTAATGAATCATGCTTCCTTTTTCCCAAAGGGTCTGCAAAATGCCTTACAACAAGTTTTGATTAGCTGCTTATGGAAATGTATGTCCATTTTTTAATAATATCGATAATGTTTTCTTTCATTTATACATGGTTTAGGACTATTTTCTGTGACCCTTGTCACCACCTAAAAGTACAAAATGTAGCTATCAAATACTACTCCAGCAAAAGGAATTGATGCCTTAATGTCAAATCTTGAGTGTTTTGGATACGTCATCTAAAAAAGTAAAAAATAAGATGTAAAATGTAGGTCTGCATTTTTTTCAGACTGCTGTGATACAGTACTTGACTATTTAGTATGCTATGTGTTCAGCCTGAATGAAATTAAAAATGACTCAAATTATTTCTACAGGGAAAGTCAAAAAGTCGAGTTTTTTTTTAATGCTATTTTGTCTTTGCTGCATTTTCTACTCCTATTTCTGTGAGCTAAGTAGATAGACTCTATCTAATAATGCCTGTAAGTATGAAAAAAGCAGACCACAAAGTATTTTAAAATGCATGATTTGGTGAGCAGCTCCCTGCGCTGTGTTTGACAGGTACATTGCAGCTCCTGGCTGTGAGCAGGAGGCTTCAGCCAGAGCTGATGCACAGGGAGAGGAGGAAATAACCCTTTCTTTTGGTCCGAAAGTGTTTGATATCAGAGGACACCCCTAGGTCTCTAGCTTGCTGTGTGAAAATCTGCGTGGTGTTACCTGGGCCACCAACCCAGCTGAAAGACAAGTCCTCTGCCCGTCCCAGAGTGTATGATTCCAGCATGAAATCTCACTGTAGCAAAATGTGAAAGAATCTGATTTGAATGAAGTCTCTGCAAAAATTAAAGGCCAGTTACAATTTTCTGATACATATTCTGTTTTTGCTTTACGCCTAACAAAGGAAAGGATTTGGCCTTCCCAAGTCTTACCTTAAATAATATGCACACATCTATATATATCTACTTAAATGTGAGTAGATTATATATAGATATATGTATAAAATGAAGATATGACTGGAATTATATAAGTTATAGTTTTAATGGCTCCCTAAGGAACAGATTTTTTTTTTTTTTAAATTTTAATAAGCATTTTTCAGGTCGGCTTAAAATAAAATGAATAAGGCATGCCATGTATCTTAAAATATTGCAAAGACAGATAATATCCAGAATTCTTCCTTTTATAAGTCTCACTGGGTCCGTAGAGGTTTTGTTCCTATGTTTTACTGGCAATGACATCTTATGGATATACATTATAGGGTTTCTACATATTTTTAGAACTTTTGAGATGGCTGACACACTTTATCACTAAGTGGGGCATGTTCATGCATTCCACTTGTGATGGGGTATATTTGGTTACAGTTTACAACTTGTGTAAAAGTAATCCAGGGTTTAGTCCACATATTTCCTTGTAACCTTGGCATGAACTTTTGCATTATTGCTGCATCACATACCCTTTTTCATGATGCATAAGCATATGCCAAAGTTACAGATTCCTTATCAAGAATATCCTGTTATTTCTCTCTTTTAATGGAATTTTTTTATCCTTTTCTTGGTAATCTGGCATGAAGGGGGAACAGATTTATCAGAGCAGCTCCTCTGCTAAATTAAGCTCTTAGACATTTAACACTTTGTGAACTAACTTCTTGACAATTTTTTGTCCCTTCCAGGTGATATTTCACTTACAAGTGTGACACTCTTGCAAAACTGCCTCCTAGGTCCTGCCCCTCATCAGTGTCTGAATATTTGCCTTGCTTCAGGTTACTGGCTTTCATCTAATGAGTTTGGATAAAGCAACTGGTATAACTCCTTTGAATTCAAACTACTAATAAGGCACAGCAATTAAGTGTTTCACTCAATTTCAGCTGCAATTAATGACAGCACCACGCCTTCAGTGAGATCCACATGAATGGGGCCTCTGAGCTACAAAAAACACTCATAAAATCACCAGGGTTACACGCAGAGTTCTGCTTTGTGTATTGCAGTTTGGTATCAGCCCTCATTTTTCTCCCGCTATATATAAAAAATACCCAGCATATTTCTATGAAAAATTCAAACCCAGCAAAGTCTTTATATCCTAAAGGACTGCATACCATGCATCAACCTACAGCAAACTAATTGCTGAGAAATGCAGTTTTGAAAAAGAGGACTTATATTCGACACTTAAACATATCCTTCCTTGGCTGTGAAGGGACAAGCGAGATGATAGCCAAGGTTACCGATGTTCCTGAAAGGGTGGGTGGAGTAAACTCAAAAACTTCTCTAAATGTATTATGTGGGAACTGATTTCAAAATAAAATGTATAGAAGTTATACAAGCTGTTTCTCCATTGGGAATCTGCAGAGCATTTCATTGGAAATGAAAGGTTATGGGCATGCTAGCATTCTCACAATTGACCTTTTAATAGAAGACTTTCTAAAGTAGTGTTGAACACCTGTAAGGATGCATATGTATTTTCTTTAAAACACAGCAACTCTGAACCTTGCATGAAAGCAGTCTAATTTAGAGAATTACAGGATCCTTGAGTTCAATCTACTGTAGTAAAGATCTTGGTATATGTTTCTCTGTAAAAAGTAGTTTACCTTTTCTAATTCTGTACTGGCTTTTTCATCCTTAGCTTTACCCTTTACATCAATAATGTTCCTCTTTCTTACCTTCACTTCTCAGCATGGGTTAAGGGGACTGAAGCTGAGAAAGCAAGAGAAGTTTTCATAAAACATCTGCTTTTGGTATTGATTGCTCGTTTGCGTTATAGATGATGCTTTAGTGGGTGAAAGACTCCAGCTGGTCTCTTGTTCCTCAGGCAAAGGGAATTAAAAGTAAAAAGGTTCCTGCATGGTTGCTATCCGTCCATATATTGACACCCCAGGATTTGTTAATGCTTTCAGAGTACACCATCTTATTTTTTAGGTAAGCATTGAAAGTGTTTAATGAGCAACAATGTCATTTTCTCTTCAGGGACTGAGAGAAGTTAAGGAGTATTTTGTTTTTCATAGGTACTAACACTTGGAGGTACTGTGAGGGAATGTGAAGAAAAAAAGCGAGAAGTTCTAGTCTTTGCTGTGTCTCTTGGCTCAAACTGTTCTACTTGGAGAAAACAGAGGTGAGATACTTATTGTATGATAAAAAGAGTAATTTTGTAGCTTTACAGCTCAGATGAATTGGATCTCCACAGCTGCCAGCTAAACGTCTTCATTGCTAATTGCTGGTACTACATGGATGAGCTTCCCATGAGCTCAGTATTTCGAGTATATTCATAAAAGGCAAGAGTTTCTGTATGAATTTGAGCATTATCATGATGCTTACTGCAGGCTTTACAGAATCCTAAAAATTCAATCAAACCAAACAAAAAAATACCCATTGGAATGTTTTTCTCCAATAATCACAAATCTTCATTTATTCTGTTATCTTTATGCACTTATATAGAGTTTTTGTTAATTTGTTAATTTTGTTAATTATTTTAAAAGCATAGATTTACTTTATGTATAACCTCATTTTGTCTCCAGAATGGATACAAATGTGTATTAGACCTTGGCAATGGTGCATTGTTGGGCTTTTTTTGAAGCAAGAGTACTGACATGGAATTTGGAAACATAACATGTCATTTCTATGAGGTAAGCCATTAAAAAAAATTAAAAAGCCAATAAGCAAATCAATATCTATTTTTTATTTTAAAATTGAGGAATATTGAATGCATCGTCCACACTAATTTAGATTTGTCTTCAACAAAGCTTATTATAAAATGATATACAGTATTAATTACGAGAAAACATTATGAACTTGCTGGACAGAAAACAGTCTAATTGGCAGTACTCTGATTACATTTAATGCAGGAAGTCTAAAGCTTTACTACTTAGCCTGAATATGTAGTGCCTGGCCTTTGAAAAGTTATTCAGGAAAGAATTCAAGTCTGTGTCACATTGAAAACTTGCAATCTGGGTTTAAACATGTCACTTATTTCTTAAAAATGTCTATAAAATATGATTTTTTTTTCTCATCTTGAACTTAGGTCTTTGCTGCTTTTTGTATGATTTTGTGTTAAGGAAAAACAGCCAAAATTTTCTATTTTCTGTAAACTTTCTCAGGGAATATTTTTAATAATATTTAATTTCATTGATCTCTGATTTACCATTAGTTTTAGAATTTTTTAAGGCAGTAGACATCTAGGAATGATAATAGTTGTTCAAGTGTGATACCTAAATTAGTCAGGTGTTTATTCAGTGACTAAAAATTAATTTCCCGAGACTCTGGAAAACTTTGGAAATGCGTGACCATTTCTTTCAAAACATCTAAGCTTTGTGGTTGTTTATGATCTGATATGCTGGGTTCAGTGACTCCTGTATTGGCCCAATTTATTTAATTTAGTAAATTACGTAGTCGTTCAACATGATTTAGTTTAATATCGATATACTCTTTGGATGGTATGTTTCATTCAATGTGTGATGTCTTTGATGTAGCAGGTACAGTGATTTTGATTCAATATATTAAGTATCTGATTAGATAGGTTATGTATCTGATTTGGAATATGGCTGATTTAATAGACTGTGTTTTTTATTTCTATGTAAGCTGCAGTAAATTCTTGATTTATTTTATTCAGTATGTGATATATTGGCAATATATGTAGTTGTAGTTAATGCGTTTATGGGAGGATGTAATTCATCTGCAATATTTGTGAATTTTGAATAAGCTGTGTCTCATAAATATCCTCAGAGGCTAGAAGGTGACTTTAAAGTCATGATGCTTTGAGTACTAAGCAAGCTCATTTGTGGCAAATATTACTGGATACAGATCACGGTTTATAAATGTTGCTGTTTGTGAATCTTGAATTCCAAATGGCTTTCACAGTGCCACAGCACTATACTTCAGATTGCGTGTTCCAAAATTATTGTCTGTATAAAAATAATATATTAGAGACACTTGACAGCAATACTGTAACCTTCTTGGAAAACATACGTGCAGCACTTATTTTATAATCCTAAGGAAATGCAGTACAGACAACAAACCAAATAAAACTCAGAAGATCCAGGTAAAGATCTAGCTATACTGCTTGCTGGGGATCCATAATTCTGCTGTCTGAATTCCGAAGTCATATAACACAAGTCAGTATCTTAATGTGGTTTGTAAGACAAGGCCTGAATTAAAATTTGACCTCTTCATTGTCTGTAGGAAGTCAAATAAAAGACATTTCAGATTTTACAGCTCTGATATTGACATCTATTTTGCAGATGGTAACGAGGAAAAAAAAAACCAACAATGACAAAAAAAAAAAAATCAAAAAAGCAAATAATCTAAAAGCCCTGTTAAAAACATTGTACTTGTAAAGAAATATTTATGCTTCCAAGAAAAGTCTGTCTCTCAGAGCAATTGTTCTGATAATTCTATACAAAATTCTGGATCAGACATTTAACAAAAAAGCCAACTGGAAAAAGCTAACATAATTTCATTAAGAATTAAACCATTCCGTTATGGAATGAGGAAGGAAGAAAGATCTGAAACCTGATGAGAGACTGAGACAAAAATACAGTATTTTGTGCTGAACTTGCATCACCTCATAGATTCCATCCCATGTAATTTGTCTGGGAAATTTCTGGAATTCTTTTCTTAATTGCTTCATTGTTTGCATGAGTCTCCATAATTATTTGGTGTTTAAACAGTGATAAATCATAATGGAATTTTTTAGTAAAGAAGAAATGCACATATTTTCACTATTGTAATAGTATTTGATCGGATTTGAAGGTGGAGAATGACATAGATGGTTGTTATTTCTTCAATGAAGTTTTTAAAAATCCTAAAGAGAAAGGAAAAAAAAAAATCTTTACAGTTACTCAAAATCAGAATTTCGTATTTCCTTTTTATTTCACCAAATACTGAATTATTTACATTTGTCAAAAAATATTTTGTACTTTACTATCTCTTTCTGCGAAAAAGAAAAAGAACACTCTCCATCTTACAGGTTGTCTGTTATTTAGGAGGAAATATTTAATCTGTTAAAGATTTAATCTGTTTTCTCCCCAGGAAAAAATTCAGTCCCTTTCTGTCACTTTCTGTGCATTGCATTACATGCCTTCTTAACATGAATTATGAAGGTAGGAAATGCAATTCTACCTTTTAAAATGTAAAACATACCTTCCTATGCCCAAATTCGGTTAATAGGATCCTGAAGCAGATTTTGAGTGTCAAGTACATAAATTTATTTCCATCTACATTTCATGCCATGCTAGAAATGACCGCAAGAAATTAACTCTACTCCACAACTAATTGATGCATTCTAAACCGAACAGTGACAGATGAACACTACTTTTCATTTTACCTTGTGATTTTACAGTAGGATGTAATAAACTGCTTAAATGTTTGTAGCGAAAAAAGTGTAAAAGAGTTTAAATGTCAGGGGGCTGGTGGTGAAGAGATTTAATCTAACTAGTGCTTTAAAGAAAAGTGGGGTTGGAGGGAAACAGGACAGAAAAAAAAATACAATTCCTGGAAATTAATGGTAGGAAGAGTCCAGAATCTCCCTTTGCTTCATCCAGAGTAGATGGGCTGTTTCAAGAAAATGTTTGTCTCTTTTTCATCCAAAATGAGTAATATTTCACTTAATCAAAAATTTAATTTATGAGAGTCTTCTTGCTTGGCCTGTGGGTGTATGTGCTCACCAGCAAGCAGTGGGACAGTTGGATATAGGTATTAATTCATTACCTGTCTGGATCTTACCATGCTGCCTCCCTCATCACAGATGATGTTTTCGCTTCAACCTAGTTCACAGTGCACTTTTTCCATGCATGTCTTTATGTAGCTGAAAAAGGACTACTGAGGATTTTCACTTACAATGAAATATTTAGATGTCCCCACTCTCCTCTATGTATTTCTGAAGAGTGGAATGTGAAAGACACAGGAATTGTACCTTTAGCATGAGTATGGTATGTGATCCCAATTTTTTCAATCAGCCTTGAGGGAGCCATGACTGCTGATGCAATTTAATTTAACATTAAAACTAATTTAAAGATAGGTCTACTGTAAAAACTTGCCAGCATGGCTCTGCCTGTTGAAGACCTGATGAGTTATCTCTGACCAACACAGAGCTGCTGGCAAAAGTTCAATTCAGATGTACTTAAAGAAGACAACACGGACTTTCTCTGGTAAGACCTTAAATCCTCTAGAAGAACTAGAATAATGATAAAATAATAATTCTACTGATAGATGTCAGCTCCATGGGAAGGGTGGCAGTTCTCTCAAAAACAGCTGTCAAGTTCTGTAGAATTACTTGCCCAAGATCCTCTTAGAGTCAACAGGGAAAAACAGGCACCATCAGGTAATAACTCTAGACATGTTTCAGGGATATTTGGGATGATTAACTAACTATTAAACCTTTAGCCTTACATGAGAAGAAATTCATCTTGGTAACATTTGGCTAATAGTGCATTTCAGGATTGAAGTATTGATAATTAGCTACAAGTGTAGACAGGGCTTAATTTAAATCTAAAGCACAATGACTGACAATTTTATTGTCATACATCATCCCAATATAATCAATTTTGTACTTTGAGGATTTAATTATGAAGATTGAAACAAGCTTTGTTTAGTATTTCAGTTTAATAACTTCTGTCATGGGTACTGTGCTTTAAATTCCTTCAGGTTCTAAGAATTTTTGCAAACACCTCAGCAGTAAGTTTATTGTAGTATAGATTTGCACCAGATTCTGGAAGGGATTTTTTATTCTGTGTTTTTGCAAATAAAACTAACTTGTTTTTCATTCTTACTTGCATTGTAAAAGCACTCTGCCTCCACTGTTCATTGCTAGAGATTGGAGTAAGGTGATGTCTTATAACTAGGCAGATTCTGTTGGAGATTGAATGCAAAACCAGTAACTTTATGTTACTGTTCGTATCATGATCAAGTAGTGTTTGTTTCCTTATTTTATTCAAAATTAAGATAATGAAAGATGTATGTTGGAGATAAATAAGCAAAAATCAGCTGTCATTTATGTAAAGATATCAAGTACAACTTGGATTTTTTTTTTTAATAAATCTTAGTGAGTTTTCATAACAGTTAATTTGAGAACTCCAAGCTTTTGACAATTTAACAGAAATATCTGAAGTTCTGTTTATGCATTTGCTGAACTAAAATATACTTGGAGTTGTTTCTGCTTAATATCTTAACATCTGATGTGAAGCCTATTTGAACTCTCTCAAAAATCCCAGAAGTTACTCTCTCATTAGCTTGTTGGCTCACTTGTATTTTTCAACAGCTGCCCTGAAAGTTCACACAAAAACCAAGAGACGAGATCCAACACTACCTCCTGAAGAATTAGAAAAGTCTAAAGTGGGTTCTACATACCTATTCAAATTCCACATACCTGTTCAAATAAATAGTAAATTAATAAGTTTCAAAGTATTAGCAGAATATGCTTAAAATTGTAATCAGCTTAATTCAGATTTCTGTCAACTAGTTTTATTTTAAGAGTCTGGTAAATTAAGCAAGCATATTTCATTAGTATTTTTTCAGTTATGCGGTGCTATATTTCAACAATGGTGTAGATACAGATTTTAGTTATTACCTGCCATCAGTAATGACAGTGCTTAATGTTTAGCTTCTCCAGGCTGTGATCCCTTCTGACTTTGTAGAGCTACGGATATAATGTCATTGAAAATCCAAGTACTTATATAGATGACTGCAATTAATGTTAAAGGGAATTGGAGATTTATATGTGCCGCTGCCATTATCACTAATGGAAATTTCACATGTAAATTGCCATGCATGGAAATAATATGCTTCTTAGTACGCTTTATCTAAAAGTCATCCGTGCAAGCAGTCAATTTAAATCGTAAATTCAGTCCTTTTGCACCATGGCAAATAGGTCTTTCTAAAGAATCAAGTCACTGATTTTAATGTTAAGAATTGTCTTTATACTACTTAAATTATTGAAAATTAAAGGCTAGCGTATGCCTGACTGTGACATGCAGCTTCTGTTGATTTCTTGAGATCACAGGCAAATGCAGCTTCAAATACAGCATTGAGAACTCACAGTTCTACCACAGCTTCTATGGTGTACTTGCTCACAGCAAACTGGTTTCCTGTGAGTGGTAGGCATCAAGAGTGACTGAGCTTCAAAAGATAGTTGTTAACCTCTGAGCAGCAAAATGTGCCCCTCAAGTGGTATATGTCTAGCGCACCTCTGAAAGCTCTTCAGGAAGAAAATGTTGCACCCTTTGATTTGAGGGCATGAGGTGTTAAGATCTCACCAAGGGATGTTACTCTTCTTCCTCTGGAAGTAATGTAGGCAATAAAAGGTAAAGAAATCAGATTATAATGTGCAATGCTCTCTACTGTCTGGGAAAAATGCAGATGTCCTCAGAGCTGTGAAGAGTATGCAATCCCATGATGACAGAGGTAAAAGTTGGATCAGACAGCCCTCACCTTATGGAAGTGGTGGTTGGTCACCTGATGTAGGCTTCTGCTTTTGTCATGGTTGCTTTGACAAGATTTAAAAAAAAAATGCTAATGTATGTGATGAGTGCAAAAGGTCATCTGAAATAAAGATGTTGTGGCTTTGCATGACAATATAAAAGGGCAATATAAAAGGAGAGTGGAATCGTTTAAGAGATGATATCCAAGTCTGCCAAATTGTAGTGCAAGGACAACTGAAGCAATCAAAAAGCGAACTAAGCCAACAGAACATACAGAGCTGTCTTCAGCTCCTTGCATTAGTAAGCTTAAGACTGAGCTTAACGTGGCTATCAAAAATAGTATAGATATAGGTATTGATAAGAAAGTGAGATATAGGTATTGATAAGAAAGTGCTAGGACCCTGAACTTGGGAGCCACGTGTTCAAAACGTCTTAAAAGGAAGGATACAATATTAATGGGTAGTCCTGGTCTGTAGACCTCCTCCCAGATCCCTTCCAGTTCTTTTTGCAGTGCTGGCTTATGAGCAGAATCAGCTGTTACCCAGACCTCAGCAAATCCATGCAGGAAAGGAACCACATATACGCTGCAAAATGACTTTAAAAAACCCGAATCAGTTAAACCTTGTAACTGTAAAACATCTAGCTGTGGAAAAGCCATCAGTTACTTCATTAATTGCAGGGTTAATGTAACAATTTGTTTAAATAACCTCTGCAGAACTGACTGCTTATTCATATTATACCAGGAGAAAAAAAAAAAGTACAGTTAATATTTTTTTTTTACATTTATACATTGTTCTTAGGTGATTCTGTTATCTCCCCGCTTCTCTCTTGCTTCTGATTCTTTCTTGCACTTCCACTGCAGTACAGTTTTTGAAAGCATGAACAAGCTGCTTTTGAGTGTGTTTAAACAGCCATACAATTCTGCATAGCAGAACTGCACAACCATATGTAATTACTTTTATAGTTTTCTTTTCCTTTCTTCATCTCTGAAGTGTCATAGATAACCATTTTAAAATTTTTGTTCTGACCAGGATTCTTATTGTACATTTGGCTGCTTTTAGTGCCTCATTTCTCTTACGTTCCTGCAATGGTGAGGTCTGTAATTTGCCATTTTTTTCTCTGTTGTTTTATTGGGAATTTTTCACAGATGGCAGTTTGTTTTGATTTCATTATATAGTAGCACACATCACTTTACAAAGTAAACCATTACAAGAGTCTAAAATAGATGTTCATTTCATTTCCAAGGCTAAAAAGGAGCAATATTAGCATATTAAGAACCAAATATTGAGGAACACAGTTTTAGTGTTTCAGTGTATGGTGTAAACAAAACCTGATGCGTTTTCATGTGCTGAAGTGCTCTAGGTAAAGCCTAACAGAGAGAGTAGGTTTTACTTAATTCATTAAGCAAATTTATGAAGACTTTTTTTTATCTACAATGGATGTGTTACCTAATGAGCTCAAATCAGACCTCCTAAGTTTAAGTAATTCCATAATGAGCATTTAGACATACCCATATACTTTTTCCTTTTTGGTTTTTAGGATTTGTGCCTTTGGATGTTCAGAAACTGCCTAAAATCCGAACAGTCCCGCTGTACCAGGATTAGGTGATATAGTTAATGGTCATGTACCTGCTCCAGGTGAATATGCTGAGAGCAGTAGTAAAGTAAAACATTCTGGTTGAGTTACTCTGTTGCTTAATAATATAAAAATCATGTTTGCTTGATTTACATAATGCAAAATTTTCTGGTTTTAAGTTTGTTTTCCTTAATCAGAAATTCAATTGCCTTTATTATATTTTACATAGCTCAGACTTTTTGACATATCTCACTCATAAAATAGTTAGATAAGGCCATACTCTTAGTAAAGCTGCTTTAAAATAAAAAAATGCCAGTGCAATTTCACTGTTTGTTAACTACTCACAAGTCTTAATACCATGAAGCGCTTCTACTTTATCTGCATAGCAAAATATATGAAAGGTGCTTTTTATTCCTCTTGTTTTGTACTAATTAGTTTTTCTATGTTTCTGTTTAGAAAAACATATGAAGAAATTACAGCTCTCTACCCGGATTTGTTTTAGCCTAGTGAAACAATTTAGTTAGGCAAATGGTGTCTTCAAAGATAGCTATCATCAGCTGATAATTTCAACTTTTTAATTTATTCAAAGTGTTTCATATGCAGTCTTCCTGGATGCTTTATGATGAAGCTTTGGGATTTTTGAAGACAATGATACTATACTAAATTACTACCTAAAAGTTACGGAGATACATCGTTAGTTTATAAATCTCACCTTTCTTCTAGTGTTGAAGGTACAGTGAAAGAACATAAAATTCAGATTATGATGATGAAACCAAGAAATAAGAAATCATAAATTGCCATGAATTGCATTCTTAAATCTCTCCTATTGTCAAAATCAGAGAGACTAACTAGAAGATAACTTTGTTAACACAATTTTCTTCTCAGGAAAAAGATCTAAATAATAGGTATTGAGTGAGTTTGTTTGTTTGTTTTTTTTACGCTGTTCCTGTCCATTGTAGCAAAGGTTATGTTGAAAACAAACAAAGTTAATTTTTCTTTTTTTTTTCCTGGGACAGAAAGATATCTTTTAGTGTGTTCTTTGCATTTCCATAGTGATGTGCATTTATTTTGACAGCAAAACTTCTCTTTATAGTGTAGAAGAGAACAGATGACTGAATACAACAAAAACCTTTCAATAACGGAAGTCATTTGGAATTTTGGAGACCCAAAGTGTTTCTTGCCCAGTGGACTTAGCTTTTATTGAGGACAGTCATAAATAACTTTAAAATATTCCAGTGTGATAGGATGGAGCTGCAGATTAGGTCATTATGGAATTATAGTTCCCTTGCTTA
Source organism: Coracias cyanogaster (assembly GCA_033124195.1). Classification (NCBI taxonomy): domain Eukaryota; kingdom Metazoa; phylum Chordata; class Aves; order Coraciiformes; family Coraciidae; genus Coracias; species Coracias cyanogaster. The sequence continues at coordinate 116,195 of JAVSBS010026862.1, read as the reverse complement.
ATGATTTTACAAAATTGCCTGGCAATCCAACAAAGAGAAGGAGCACAACGTGGTGAATGCAGGCTAATTAAACCAATAATTGCTTCTTGTTGTGTTCCCAGATAATGTGCCCCTGATAATTTTAAATGAAGTCTTGAAGCTGACTTCTTGAATGAAATGCTGTGCTAGTTAAAGCTTCACTAACTCTCCATGTGCTTAGAAACTGGCCTACTTCTCAAGGTCCCTAGCATTGCTCAGGCAAATATTGTCATGGCATGTGAGGAGCACAAGAATAGCTTTCCTGTATATCAGGTAAGAGGGCCCTGAATGTCTGTGTTTTCCCTCTTTGCAGTATTGTGACTAGATATCTGATTTCCCTGAACAATTCTGAAATTAGAGGCTGCAGATTAAGTCTTTGATGTTCAAAGACCTGCTCCCCCTTTTTTGTAAGACCTAGGAAAAGACGCAGATTTCCATGTATCTCAGCAATGCTAGTGTAAATCTAGAGTAACTCCATCGAGATTTATGAGGATTTTTTTTAGTTATATCTGTGTCAAATCCAAGTATGTGACTGTTGACTGGCAGCTATGTTTAGAACTTGGGAAATATTTCATGAAGTCCCCAAGAATTTCAAGGTTATCTTCAAAGAGATACAAGGAATAATTTGGAAACTTTGAATATTGAATGTAGAGGAAGAGTCTTTATTTAGTAGAAAAGTCTTCAACTGTTAATCAGTTTAAAGGACTTCTTTAGATTAATCATAAGTGAGAAATTGCTATGATATATGTGCTCATCATGCCATCTCACCTCTGCAAATAAATACATGTTGTTTGCACTTGTTAAACAATATGCTTTTTAGGTCCAGTATAATCTGACAGAACACCTGTTTTAACATGAGATACAATTTTATGAAACCATAGAAGTTAAGAATCCACTCCTTTCTCTCAATACTACTTGATAGGTCAAATAGTATTGCAATATACATATAATATATAATTGCCCAAGTATATGATCTTGGGCAAATATGTTTCTTTTCTCTATTGGTACTTAAGGTACTTAAGTATTTTTACAAAAATATTGGACTGGAGTCTAATATGTTTAGAGGTTTTTGTTGTTGTTGTTTTTCTGAACTATCCTTCCATTATCTGAATGGAGTGATATAAAGGAAGAAACATATAGGTTTTCAAAAGGTTTGCCGAACCATTATCATCAGGACTTTCTAAATTAGATAAACTATCTGTTATGGTTTTAGGAACTGTGAATTGATTCTTCAGTAAAAGAGAAAGTTGTGCGGTGTTACACTAATCTGAGAAGTGCAATGCATGGGTTTGGATTTATGATTGCATTTTAACTATTAGTCAAATTATTTATTTAGGAAACTAAAAATACAAATTAAAAACATAGATATAATTTTCAAAGTACTTTTTCTTTTTGTACAAAGAATGTATTTAAAATCACAGCTTCTAGAATTCTGAATAGAGACAGTTGTCAGTCATTACTGGTACCTACCATATCAGAGAACGCACATACGATGTGTCCTCTGCAATCTGCTGTAATAACCTAAAAAGAAAAATCGGAGTATTTTAGATCACATAAGCTAAAATTCCCATTGGTAGTCACAAAATAGTGGAAGTCAAATCTAGCAGCAGGTCTTGCCAATAGTTACTTTCATATTAATTCTTACAGTAAATGTTCATGGCTGAATTCCATCACCACACAGTTCAGAAATGCCTCTCAGAATTTTTAGTCTTGTAATGTGATAAGTATACACTTAGGAAATGTGAAACTGCATTTTTTGTTGGCTTTTTAATGAGAGATAGGTCCAATATATCTTAGCTGGCAGCAACTGGGCAATGAAAAGCAATATTGCTAGTGAAGTTTATATTTCTGTTTGCTCTGTGTCTTGTTAAGCTTTACTGATATAAAACCATCTGTTTAAAAAGCTGTAAAAATAGACTGCCAGCACACATAAAAGCTAAGCACAACAAAATAGTCTTAATATCTACAGGCTGATAATTCAGTGCAATGTAAAAATGTAAAAATGCCTGAAGATGAAGAGGTGAGTGGAGGGGAAGGCAGTTATGCAATGACAAACCTTAGTTTCCAAGTAAATGGCTGCACTATTTCTGATTGATAGTAATCACTTCCTTTTTATTTAAGGAATATTTATTTGCACTTTGATAATATCTTGTTATCTTACATTGCCTTTGAAATAGCTTTAAATATTTCATACAAGTATATTTTTTAGCTTTGTTGGACTATACATGACCTGAATATAATGCAGGCCAGAAGTAATTTAAACTGATAATACAAACGTTGTAAGGAGGTACATGTAAGAGCAATAATGTCACCCAAATCAGGACACTAAAAAGCTCAAGGTTATATTGGGTGAACTGCCAAGTGACTGACCATTACTATTATCTCAGAAACAAGCTGAAAATATTGTCTAATGTCAGCAATTTGTCAATAAGAAGATGTTCCAATGTGGTCTTGCCCATTACATTTTGAAGGAATAACACTGGCAAAATGAGTGAGGTATTTTGAAGTTATATGCATTACTTTACGTGAATACTTTATGTAAATCTCTCATTAAAAATGGAAAAATGACTGGAACTGGCTGTAAATTTTTTCATGACACCTAATTGTGTTCCCAAAAGTGAGAAATAGATAAGGAAGTGTTGCTTATAGCTGCAAGATCTTAATGATAAATGCTTTTTAATCATGCAACAATTATATAAAGGTAATATAGAATTGTGCGTAGTATTTAACTTTTTCCTATGCACACACTGGATAAATATACTAAAGAAATTCTTTCCACATTTATTCACGGTGATTGTTAAATCATAGACTATCTATAACCAATAAAGATCCTAGTCCTGAGAAAGTACAAATGTAGATTTAGCAGTCTTCACTTGAGCTCACCAGCATGTAATATGTTTTTTTCAAGATTAGGGCAAAATATGCAGTCTGATTATTCATAAAAATATTATGCTATTTTATTATTAGCATATTATTTAATATTTAATATTTGCTATATTATTTTGCATAAAATATCTGTCAGGTCATATGTTGTCCATAATTAAAATACTGAGAAAACACAAAATTGAGTGACAAATTCAGATATTTTTAAACAGCAAAATAAATAATTGATTAATAATGAAGAATTGTAAAATAGGACTTTTTTTGTAGTCTCCAAGCACCACTGCTGTTGGTTAAAAGAAGACAACATACCAACTAAGAGATGGAACAAGGGAAGCATTAAAATAAAAGAAGGAAAATCGTGGTACAGATCGCTGTCGGAAAATGCAAAAAAAATAATTGTCAAACCTGCATCTTATAAGGTGGGAAAATTTAATTTCGATTGAAACTTATGATTAAAAGAGTTTGAATTTAAGAAAATATATCCAATAAAGCATGTTTTTTCAGTGCAACAGATGATCTGTGAGGAAGGATGTAACAAGAAAAAATAATGTATAGACAGTGGCAGGAAATGAAAATACAGCTGAACATAGCTTTGAGGTATAATTATTAGAGTATTGTATCTACTTGTGTCCATACATCATGAAGAAGTATGGGGATTTTCAGATGAAAAGAGCTACCTGAATGATTTAGTCTGGGAAATATATTTTGTACTAAAAAGATTGATCTATTTCATTTTTCTGAGAGAAAATGAAGTGACTTGACAGCCTATAACTACCTTTCTCAGACTTCTGACAGTAGCTTTCTTTTTATTCAGATACCAAAGAATGAGATCTAGAGTCAGACTAAAAATAAATTGACAAAAGTTGAGGTAATTAAGCATTAAACATTTGGATGCTTATTTATAGGCAACAGGATTGAAAGAATTCTGTGACTCTATGGTTTTGGCCTAGGTGGTTAATTTTAACTTTGAAGGGTATGGACTTTAAATACATATGCTTAAAAAGATTAACAGTCGATTCAATACCTTTAAAATATGGCTTAGTGCTTTTTTTTACTTGTTCTACTTACATAGTATTTGCTTTAAAAATTACACTCCTAAAATCAGTGGGTATACACACACTTTCTTTTTAGCAAGGCTTTAATATTTATTTGTATTTATTTTTAATGGCAAAGTAGCAGATGGTTAGACTTAAAGCATCATTCCCCTGGGTATTTACAATTGGGAAAGATATGAGAAGAAATAAAAGGGAGAAGACAAAAAAAGATGTTGTGAAGCTGCTGCTGATGGTGAGACATTGGAGGATAAGCAGACGTCTTCCAACTTCACCAATCAGCTCTGCAAAGGTGTTGACCACTTGTGAGAGATTATATGATGGTGTTTGTTTCTCTAAACATGAATGAAATATTTGTCTAGGCTTTGAATGCAAATTGAAAGGAAATAGACTAACTGGCCCTCGTTCATTCAATCATGAAACTACATTAAAAAGACTGCCACCTGTGTTTCCAAATATTCTTCATATTTATAAACAAAACTTCTTGCATATTTCTTTGGAAATTGTTGTAACTGCCAGCAATACTTTGGACTTTTAAGAGTATTTTTAACCATACCATAATTGATACATAGCATATAACAGTAAATACATACAACATTTTTAACATACTCTAGATGTGTGAGAATATTTGATAGACTGACAGTTAACACATCTTAATGTGTTGACTCCTATAAATTCATACTTAGGATATGACTGTATGGTTCGTCTTGGATAGTTGCTTATTTATATCACCTATGTGTATGTCTGGTGGTGTGTAAGCCAAATCTTGAAGTTATTTAAATAATTCAGTAAAATAAGCTATACCAAAACTTCAATGGACTTTTCAGTGTGGGCACAGTCTCATGTGTACTGCAGCTGTGCAGCTTCAGAATGGCAAATGACCTCTTCCACCTAAAAGGTGGTCAAAGCTATCATGCTATAATGTAACAGATTGGACAATGTTTCATATTTCAACTGATGAAAAAACACCTAAAGCTCAGGTTTTGCAATATTCAGTGTTAAATTCCAGAAGTTCTTCCTGGGATTCCAGTCTTTTCCATGAGTTGCTTCGCAAATCCATGCTCCATGTATATGTAGATAGCTCACAATTTTAGAAAGTCTTCTTTGGGAAGGTAGTGATATTTGCAAGACAGTGATTAGTTTTTCATTAGTCATCATTTCAATGAGAATATTTTTCCTATAATCTTGAATTGTGTCTTGTTTTTTCTTGTCTTTTTTTCTGGTTGTTGCAGAACTAAGTAACATCTAGCCAGACAAGCAGAACTAACAGTGCACAGGTAATACGTAAACAACAAAGCCGGAGGTAGAAGACAGAGAAAGGCCAACAGTTCTGACAATGCTAACAAAATTTCCATTAATTCTAAGAACTGAGCTTAGGGTTTACAATCTTTGGAAACTTTCTGAATATATGAAGGCACTCCATACGTGACAGGATTTTGAGATAATACAGAAGAAAAATAAATACACAAGTACAAAAACTTACTAATCGACTTTGGATAAAACTGCAGTCTGGTAGTGACAGGTTATCATCTATTAAAATATTAATATGCAACACCAAGAATGCAAATAACTGACTGAAAATAACCTCATAGACTTCATTCCTCTCTTATCTCTAAGATGCATGAGGTGCTAATATTCTTTTCCTTTCTGAAATCCAAGGAATTTACAGATCTTCTTGTTACCGAGTTGTGTGCTCTGTATCAAATATTTGGCAACGATTTATGGTCTATTTAATTCATAGAATCTCCTTCTGCATGAAGCAAGATGAAGGTATGTGAAAAGGGGAATCACCCCCTTTCTTGTAAAACTGCCACTATTTTAGTTTAAATATTAAAATAAAAACACAAGAAAAGATACTCAGGATTAGATACTGCCTGATCTGTGGAGAGGAACAAGAGTAGGATAAAACAAAACGTCAGCCAATGTTAATTAAAAAACCAACGAAAGCTATGCTTTGAGTCTAAAAATCAAACTGATTCCCATCTTTTAAAGAATTGACAAAGTTTCATTTTTTTTTTTATTTAATGGCTTCATACTTCTTGTTTTCAAATAGGATTGAAAGGCTGACATTGAGGCAAGATGAAGTATTCTCATAAAATTTTTGACCTATATGATTTCATAAAACATTTTGAAATTCACAAGGCAAGTCTTTGCTATAGTTTAATCCCTGTAAATTGTTCAGTAATTCTTTCTGTGCTTCAAAATTCATCAAAGATCTCCTAAAATCTCCTGCCTTTCTTTCCAAAATTTAATGCAGAAACAATTGCACTAGTAATAAGTAAGTGTGCCAGGACACTTTTCACTGCTTCTCTCAGCAACACCTGAAGTGTCAGAATCTGCCCCATAATTGCCAGCTTAATGTTTTCTGAGGTAAAGAGATACACCATGAATCATTAATGAATCCATTCTCATAGCCTGCCAATCTCTGGATTTACAATCTGCTTGCTTCCCATTTATTTTTGTCTGCAAATCAAACCAATTATATTTGTTTAAAAGCAGATAATCCATGTGTGGAATAGATAGTTTTCTTCAAATTTTCTGCCCAATAATTAATATGGCCAGGAACTTGGTGGATTTTCACAATTCCAGATAGCAGAATCAGTTCTAAAGCCTCTTTAAGACTGCAGTTTACAGCAGGTTTGAAGTTGTCCTACACTGTGTCAGATCTGGGCATGACGTTTAAAGGATGGAGATAAGACCTATAGCCACATTTATTGTTTCCCCCATATTGAACAGATCAAAGACAAATAGAAGGAAACAAAAAAAACCAACAACCCAGAAAACAGTGGGAGTTAAAAATGGAGTAACTATAATGAATATAACATAAATTAAAACTTTACGTGCAAATATACACCTTTTTCACCTTTTCTTTTTGTTCTTTGCGTATTTTATTTACAAATGTAGAATACGCATCACTCGGGTCTTATGGTCATCTGGTAACTATGTGTCAATCATGTCTGTTTATGTTTAATTATCATGTTTTTATTGCCATTAGTAAAATAGACCTTCTGTGAGGTCTGTTGTGGTTCATGTAGTTCAAAGGTGTGAATATATTTTAAAATAACAAAAGCAGAGTAAACCGTTTTTAGACAATTGCTTTGTACAGCTATTGGTAGAATGTTAGAAATGTTAGCAGACTAAGGTGGATATATTACCCGTTGCTTATAACCTGCTAGTTTTTTCCTCCATTATGTATTCTGAATAAATTCTTTACAACCTATGCTTTTCTTGCAACATCCATTCATAAGTATTTTTTCTAAGTGCTGAGGAACTGCCATCCATTTTATGCAGCTCCTTGAATAGTGAACAGTCATTTACCTTGGTGATATCTTTTTGCTAGGAAAGCTTTAGGTCAGAGCTGAGCACGACCCATTCAGCTATATCCTTTTCTGGCCTTCTAAATGTCAAATTTAGGACACTTCCTAATGCTTTGTCATTCTGTCATACACTGTGCATATGGAACAAAACTATACTAAATTTTGTGTGACTTCTCTGAACTGCCATCAAGCATAAATTCTGACTTCTGGCCATTCCTGCTCCATGTGTCTGCAGCTAAAGCAGCTGCTGCAGTAGTATTTGCAGTTCCCGAAACCAGGATTTTAGGCCCTTTCTGGAAAAATACTTTTGTTGTATTTATAGCTAATTTTATCCATGTTATTTTCAAGGTCTATGAAAGTATTGTCAGTGTAGTCCTACGCTGTACACTACAGTGTAGCAATGTATAGTTGTAGTTTTCTCATGCAATGTTATTTATAGGTGGGTTTGTTAATTGGTGCATTTGAGGTTTTCTTGAGTTACTTGTGAGTAGAACCCCATACATCTGTACAGGCTGGGACCAGACTGGCTGAGTAGGAGGTTGCTGAAAAGGTTCTAGGGAGTGGATGCTACAGTGGATATGAGCTAATAGTTCTCACTGCAACTCAGCAAGCTGAGCTACCTACAATTATGAGATTCATGACGAGGAGATCATAAAAAAAAAAATTTCCTCTTTCTACTCAGCGTTGCTGCTTAGGTTGGACCTGAAATACTGGGGCCCAGTTGAGGAAGCACATTAAAAATTTGAGGCAGATCCAGTAGAAAGCTACACCTTCTATGAAGGAAGAGGCAGCAAGAGTATTCTGTTGTGTTCTATTCATGCAGGAGGATAGTGCAGCACAGGATGGGATTACCCATAGGAGTTATGGTATCTCCATCCCTGAAGATTTTAATGACAGAATCATGGACAAAGCCAAGACTGACCTGAGCTGCTGTTGGTCAGAGCACAAGTTTTCATTTCCAACCCACACTTGTATATTCAACAAATTATATACATCTAGTATTGTAATTCCTGTCAGGGTGCTTAATCAGTTTGTGTCTTTTAGAAAAAAAATAAGTCAGTTATTGATTCTTAGAATATGAAAGCTTTTTCCTTTTTATATTCATAAGTCCAAAAATAAATAAAATTTGTCTGTGAACTTTTAGTAGTGTAGAATGTAGTGTCATAAAAAATCCAGAGCCTTCTATTGTTGCAAGAAATTGGTCTTCTAAGATTCTTACAGCTAAATTTTTTCCGGTTCTACAGACTGAAATCTTGTGCCAAAAACATTATGTTTTCTGGAGAAAGACAAGCATACACTTAACTTTGTTCTTATTATACAGTAAAGAAAGGTAAGTATAAAGCAGTTCCAAATTTTTTTATTATTTTAGATTTTTATAACTTATGTAACTGCTGCATATGTAGTCTATTAATGTTTTAAAACCTTATGTGTCATGTTTAGGAAAAATATTATTGAAAGTGCTAATGTGATTACCTCTTCACTTACTCCAGTGCCTCCAAGGAAAAGCTTTGGAATATTTATATTTCTTCCTTGTTTTTTTTCCCTGGGATCAGTATCAATACTAGTGTTCCATCATATGTCTTTTTGGTGTGCAAGGTGCTGATACTGTTTTGAGTGTAGGGATGTGGAAAGGTGAATGACTCAACATTTAATAAAGACACACCTTCATGCTCAGTCAAATTTTACAAGTGCATTATTTGAAAATTATTCAGATCACTTTCCACCTTTCTGATCTATTTTTCTCCCCAAATGACCAATTATAATTTATTATTATTATTGAGCAGTAAATGCAACCCTTATAATTCGTCTCTTTCTCTGGTCTGCAGAAGCCAAGAGGCCATAAATCTGACATTTGCTCACAGTTGCGATGTCAGCTCTGTTACACTGATGTCATAAATAGATTTAATTAGTAGAAGTCAAAGGTACTGCAGAAAGGGAAAGTTCCTCTTGATTTATAGTTAGCAGGAAAATAATATAACCCATATAGAAAATAAGACAAAGAATCAAGATAAGAGAGTCCCATGTGAGATAGCAATTTTTGTGGTAGTGTCTTGTAATGTAACTTTGTACGTGAGCACAGAGAAAAGGAGAGGACAGTAATTATTTTCCCTCATGCTGCTGTTGAAAACTTCAGCACTACTTGGCTCAGCTTCTGTTATGAAAATAAGTATTTCTTTATAAGAGAAAAAGGAAAGTGGAAGAAACATGTTAGATGAATCCTAGAACAGCTTATGAACTCCAGGTTCACCTGTCATGTGTGCTTTCCTATGCCACCTTATACCCAGTTAACTGAAGTTCAGGCAGCCTGAATCTAGCTTCCTGAGAGCAGAATTAGGAGACAAAAGTGAGGCTTTAATGTGGATGGAAATTAATGTTCATATAG